>LUCM01008845.1:24428-58714 GCA_008360955.1 Fasciolopsis buskii | reverse complement strand
GTGATTTGCAAGTTGTCTTCTGCCCCTGGCTCTGCTATCTTAAGTGCTAGTGTAATGTTAGCAGCCTGAAAACGAAGCCCAACGAACAAGATCTTGAGAAGTCCACTAGTCAGCACGAAATTTCAGAGAGCATGAGCAACGGAATGAAATGTATGTGAAAAATTTGGAAGGCTCAAGCACAATTGCACTTAGGTCTATGTTTGAACTTTACCCCAGCATTCAAACTAATGCAGTTTAACTCATGCAGGGACAAACAAATTCAATGTTGAAGGGAACAGCTACTCACGGAACAGTCAAATCTACAGGCTGCAGTTTATTACATTGTCTCCGATAGAATTGGTCAAGATGTCGGCTGACCACGGTTGGTGTGAGAGGTTTACTGAAAGCGGTACCACGCAACAGAGTGAATTCCAAGTGACTTTTGAGAATGAAAATAAAACGTCCAAAAGTTTTGATTGCAAAACAGAGCAAGCTGACTAATCTAAGGACTTAAATCAAACTGACTCAAAGGTATCGAAGCATTTTTAGACCTCGATCGAAGAACTTGTCCTGAATTGCAATACTTTCCATTCACACAAGATTTTGTACAAGGACACCGTCGTATTCTATTTATGACGAGAGTTTGACTAAGTATAGAAAACAAAACTAGTCAAAGAACTAATCTAGTCGGCGAGGAAAACCTGTTTGATGTGCGATTTAAACAGGCCTCATTTCTGGTTGTTAGTAATTCTGGTTGAGTGATTAACAGTCACACTTCCATGAGTATTTCGACTTGGATGGTGTCAACCCATAAGTGGATCAGCACTGCTGTGATATCATGAGCAGAAAAATTATGGTCTGAGAGATTCTTGTATACGACCACATGGACAAGTGAACTACTCCAAACCAGACATTTTGGTGGATATCTGCTTCATTCACACGAAAGGTACACTGGTGTTGAGGATCAGAGTCCGAACAACAACTTCGATATAGTTTTTCTTCAAAAGCTTGCCAAAAATGACGGGGAAGTGTAAGTGAAGTTTAGGGAAACATACTGATAAACCAAGTAAAGTGGTGTGCTTCTTATTTGTCATTTACCATAGCTTTTTTGTTTGAACTGGCAGGTGCCGGTGTATCATCTGACCTCATCAAATTATAGTCCAGGTGATTCGTACTAATTTCACGAAATAAAACGAAGTTAATTGCTGTGTGATAGCAAAAGATTCACCGGAATAAACTAACTGTTAAAGGCCGAATAAACTCTAGGGGCATTTCAGTAAAATGAGTGATAGCAAAACCAACAGAAAAAGTAGAAGTTCGAGAAAAACCGATGAAAGGTTTGTGAATTTCCTTATTCACGGATATGGAATGCCAACGACAGACATGATCGGCGTGATGAAACCCCCAACCCAAAGCGGGAGGGAAAATTAGTGGAGTTATGTGAAAAATTAGCAGCTTTTTGAGACGATCCTGAACGGTCATGTACTGGTTGCTTTTTTCTTCAAGGACGTGAACGCAAAACCTATTTGGTAAAATGACAAGATAGTTATATCAAAACAGTCTTGAGCCAATCAAATATTTCCAGTATGGCATCTATGAAACACCGTGGATCGTAGCCGGATGCACACGAATGGTCTGGGAAGTCGCCACATGTGAACTTAGTCAACGAATCTAACGACCTGCATGTATAGTGCCTAAATGAGGCAACCGTATCCGACATTTATAGGTAACGCGAAAGTGCAGATGACCAGAAATCTCGACGCGGGGTTTTGAATGACAGCCCACCAATTTTTATCTTCTGTCTTTTTGTCTTTCAGGTTGCCGGCATATTCTTTAGACGCTACCGACCACAAACCGTGTCCAAGTGGCACATCTCTTGAGCCTTCCAAAAGTTTCCATTGTGATTTTTCTGATGCACTGCTATTTTAACTTACTGTAACGCAGCACCAACTCCAGTTCAGCCGTGTGCCGTTTCGTATACCGCCTTGTCGTCTCGTATCGTTCGTTTGAGAGGCCGCATTCCGAGATTCGTCGAATGAATATTTCCAGGATTTCGTTCTTCTTCTGATTTGTGCGCTCGGATTGATTGTCATCGTCTGACTGAACGTCTGTCTGAAACGATGGGAGCCGTGACCACCGACTTGACTGCCACCTAACTGTAACCTTACATTTTGGTTTTCACTGGAGCGGTCGGATCTATCGCAAAGCAAATTGTAAATTTGTTCTAACGGGACCGAAGTGGCTAGAAAATCCCGGGTAAAACTGGGTGATTAAACAATCATTTTTAAGTGTGAATTATGTCTAACCACACACACACACACACACACACAAATCAGTATTCAAAATCGTTGAAAATGTATAAACTATATCAGATTTTCCAAGTCCTGTACAGTTTTGCCACCGTCTAATGTTCAGTGTCATCATCATGGTTGTAAATTGTCGATAAGAACGAGTGAATCTGTGTTGTTCGCGATTATTCTACCAATATTGCAAGCAAATCACAGAGGTTGGAAAGCAGAATAGTGACAGTAGATCCGCTATTTCTGTTGATGGCAAATGCAAGTTAATACTGCACCATTCTTGGAGGGGTACCGAGACTGGAAATAAGCGATGCTGTGTGCTCGCGTTTCTTCCGGAGAGAATGAAATAGTTTTTATGAGTGCGTAAATTGGAATTCAACTAAATATTACGTGAGAAAAATCCAAATATGAAATTCCTACTGTTTACCAATTATTAAGAAAGAATTAGAACGTAAGATAGATAGGCAAATCGCAACCAAGTATCTTCACGATCTTGGTTTCAATGAGGATGACACAACTCAACAGCAGGTTTAGTGGACTTTCCGTTCCAGATATTTAGCTCACTTTGTGCAGCCAACCGACCACCATCAGATTTCGACACAACGAATTGGGTGTAAAGCCACGTCCTTCATCTCTTGATCTGCAGATGTAATTTGCAAGTGAACGAAAACGCAAGCTATGAGCGCAGAGTAATATACCATCATTCTCTGGGGAGCCAGTACAGGAGTGTACGTAGAACATCTGCACACAAGCTAAACAGAAAGTTGTTTCATTTTTATGAAACATTGGGGAATTAAATGCAGGCGGTATTATTCAATGCGGAATCAAAAAAACAGATTCCATCTGAAAGTAACAGTGATACCGTCGCAGTGACAACCGTAATATCAGCAACAGTACTAATGCTAGTAATTACTAGTCACAAACGACATTCACAGAGATACTGACAGAAATTGAAGCGGTCACGTCAAATGTAATGCACATTAAGTGTAATTACACCGCACCAACATCTGCTCTCCTTTCCAAGAAGGTATCTGAGGGACGGGAGCGAACAAAATGTCTGAACGACTAATCACCGGGTGCTGTATTAACACTAAAAAGAACACAATCGGAAACATGGAAAGACAAGCGAAATATTTCCTGTATTTAAGCAATGAAAAATATTCGGAATGGAAACTTTTTGCTCATCTCGTTGACATTGTATTTTCTGTATTCAGCTGGACCCAGGGGGGCATTTCCAGCCAGACTTTTTCGACACAGGTTTTCCCAGCAGACTTTGTACTGAGCAGAAAGATTCGTTTAGTATATGTTTGCTCTGATTCAGCATTTCATTCAATGAATTAGCATCGGTATTTTTGAGAATTTCGACGGTTGTAAAACTTTGAGCTGACCGAGTTCTGTGTCCAGCTTTGGTCAGTTGTCACATACATCCACTGATAATAAAAGTCAGATCGATCGCCGCATACGGCACGGAAGCAAGTATGAGGAGGAACATTAATCAACCAGTTACGTGGGGCAAGGCTTCAGCACCCGATCAGCAGAAGGGCATGTGAACAAAGCATTTGTTCGACCGAAACGGTAGGTTTGTATTTGAACCACTTACTACAGGTATTGTAGCGGTCCGCACTGCTGCACTGCACTGCTCTGATTGCCACTACTGATCGTACATGCAGATTCTGCCTTAAGATTTGTGCCTCCATAACTACAGAACAGAAAGATCCTTAGGAAAAATGACGAATAACGTCAGACTTTCACCCGATGCTTGCACAGAATACATGACTACACACTACACATCGGCAGATATAGAACTGCTGCAGACAAAGGGACCAATAGGTCAGCAAAGCAAGGATAGTCCATGGGGAAAAATAACCGAAAAACGGCTGATTCTGGGAGCTGTCAAGTAGCGTGATTCGTTCACTTGACAGGTTTTAATGGATGAAAATTGTCACCTGAACAGAAGACCCGCGATATTGTGTCGAGTGAGTGCTCGTTGGGCAACGCGTCAAAGCGAAGGGTATCGGCGACCTATATTAAATCTTTCATATATATATATATATGCATATATGACTGGAAAAATTAATTGCTATATCGATCGGGTTGATGCATCAGTTTGTCATGGAGCCAGTGTACTCTTCTCCTTATATAGGATTCTCGATTAAAGCTATTGGATGGAAAGTACCCGGTTTGCCAGACAAACTTTGCCTTCTCCCCCCCTATTCTACGAAGCAGCTCCACAGGCCAATCAAATTTGTCAAACGAATTTGAAGGCTTCAAACCACTTGTCACCTTCAACGGATGACCGGATGACTAGTCTCCTAGCGGCTAAGAAAACACGCAGCTGAAAACTGATAGTTCAAGGCGGAGAATTGGAAAATTTGTTTGGAGTAAAGCTACCAAAGGGACAAGGGAGCAGTAAAGAAATAATGGATAAATACGTTGATTTACCAAACGGTAGATGGTGCTTTGTAGTAGTATCAAAGTCTTGTGACTTGAAATAACAACTTTCGAAGATTCTTTACATTAGTGGAAATGTGTGATGTCCACTTAGGATTTTGGAAAATAACGATTCCTAGATTTTTCACAGAAACAAACTTAGTAACTTTTTCTACTGTGATAAAAGATGTTTCAGAAGTAAATTTTAACCGTGAGATTGGGAACAGACGCTCGAAACATTTAGTTGCATTTTAGATTTAGATGGACTTGTACAGAACGATCACAATTAGAAGACATGTGATTGGTAAAAAAATCAGTAGTCTTTATTGCTAGAAACGGTTTAGGAGAAAGCAACATGACTAGCTTACCTAAACAGCTGACAGGGTGAAGAAGTTGATAGGTCACTGATGTACGCAGAGAAGAGATACGGTGTACGAGCAATACTCTGATGCACGCCTGAGTCGTTAACCGACGGTTTTGATATTTTACCGCCCAGTCGTGTGCACTGGCTTTGGCTAGTAAGATAATCACACAGCTAGCTTAATAAGGTCCCGGGACAACCGAATGTTTCCAGTTTGTGAAGTAGGAGAGACCATGGGACAGAATCGAATGCAACTTACAGATTTTATCGTTGCACCTGAGGGCTTACACGGAAGGTGAATGTGGGAGGCGACAGCAACCAAGCGGACCTGTTAGATTTATAAGCAACTTGAAGTGGGTCATTAGAAGGGTACATAGAAGAAAGCAGGCGATTAAGCGCAGCACTGTCTGTCAGTTTAAAACCAAAAGATGTTAAAGCGATGGGACAAAAACGCTTTGCCCAAGCAATACAAGTGATAGATTTAGGGATGGGAATAATAGTGACGGGTCCACAGAAGTCCTAAATAAGGGGTAACCCTAATAATATGTTAATCAGAGAATTGAATGCATCAATCGCATCTACAAGAACTTGCCACAAAAAAGATGAAAACGGACTATCAGGGTCAGCCCTTGTGATAATTTTGGTAGTATTTAAAAGTCCAAACTCCTCTCCTTTTGAAAAGGCGTAACTGAATTAATGCTGACGGCGTCAACAGAACATTTCGCACGTTTCCATTTCGTCGTCCACAACAACCGAAAACCGTGCTATGGGATCTGCTGTTGTTGCCACTCATGAGTTGGCTGGCGAATTTCGTGTTGAAGCCATCATTGTAGTGGAAACATAATGCATGCAAATTGTCACTAGAGTCATGACACTGCTGCTTTCGTCTCCATTGGGATATCAACAGCTGGGAGGTGAAAAAGCTATTTGAGACGAATGCCTTTCGAGAGGAACGCAAATGCCAACGGTCGCATTGACGGTCTCTGTGTAAAGAATTACATCATAACTAAGCAGGGGTTTAAAGGAAAACCAAAATGCATGTGAGGTTTACATTTGAAAGCGTAAACTGGTCCGGGCCGGATGTGAACTTGATTTGCTTACTTTAAAGAATGAAACTGTACAGCCTAGCTTTGATACTGCAATTCAGCGTTTCTGAAGAGATAGTACCCAGTCTAAGCCCTTTTGTTATGCCTCGCCGTTCACGGAAAGGAATGGCAATGCATACATTTGGCCCACCCAATGCTCAAATAGGCCCCCACCCATCTCGATTCCGGCTGGCCCAGATATAATTGATTTTGACAGGGCTTCGGTGACACCCGGGTTTGTTTGCTTGCAAATGTCGACTATGGAATGCTTACGACGCCTAATACGTATTGAAAGATGAATTCTGAAGTTAGTGAGTACTATTATGTGGCTTGTGTTATTGACGTTTACCGTTGTGCTGTTTCTTTATATCTGAATGTTCTCTACCAGTGACGCTCAGGGAGAACTCCCCAAGATGCAATCGACCTGATGCATTTTCCTACCGTCAGTAGAGTACAAATCCACTGGGTGCTTCCCTGGAAGTGGAAACCGGGCACTGGAAACAACCAGTCGACTGAGTTCCGCCATCTTGACGAAGCTATCTGCATTTTGCGTCCTTCATTGAGGCCTAATTTAACAAGTTTATGGCGTATGCCCATCTTCTGGTCCAGTGAAACGCCTCGATCTTTGAAACTAGTAAATATTGTGCTTGGAGACTGAATTATGACGTTGGTCCCAGAAGGCGCTTTCAGTGGCTGGCTTAGTATGCAACACTGAGGTGTAGGAAAAAACATGGAGCCGACACAAATACGTGTAAACCGAGCTATGAGGAAAATGTATAAAAGAGAAGGAAAGAATAAACGGCCAAAAAAACAACTGCTTTCTTGCGTGATTTGTCTTCGGTCTTTTTAAATGGGGCGAATTCTGCAAAAGAGAACACAGTGTACGCGACACAGCTTTCGTTCTGAACTGCATGCATGAACTTCTGTGAAGAACAACAGTCCTCATTTCCTGGGCCCCAATCAGGAAAGAGGCAGGCAAAAATAGATGTTAAAGCAAAAACTGACTTCTTTTTACCTCCATGGCAAGTTGTGCCCTCGCTGCCAGGTCGCTTCCTCCAGCTTTTCCCAGAAAGGACATAAAAAACAAGAAAAGATTGGCGATTGACAGATATTGACAACACGTAGCTAAGTTACCGAAGGCGCTGTAGAACGACTATTGCAGTTAGAAGACTATTGCCTGGACCCAACACATGTCTATGCATCCAATCACTGCTCACTTGATGGCCCCAGCAGACTCCGGCAATGCTTCGCAGATATCGGTGGGTCAATACAGAAGGTGACCGACCATTCTTAATCACCCTGTTACTGGAAGGACGAACACTGTCAGAAAACTAGGTGTCAGGGCATCACCAGAAGTGCCACAGGTTTGCGAAAGCTGCTGCGGTTTTCGCTATTTGCGATGCGATCTCTTTTATAACACTTCCAGCAGGTATAACCAGGCCCCAAAGGTACTCACGGCTATTGACCATCCGCATCCGCAAAGGGTGAGCAGGGACACAGGCTTTTGGCCGTTTAGAAAAGCGATTTACACTTTGGTGTTATACACATGGTTTATCAGGAAACCACAGTGATAGTGTGAGACAGTTCTCTTGAACCGTGCCATAAGAATGCTTTGTGTGACAAAATCCCAGGGAATCTGGTGGTTGAGAGGTTGAATATACTCTTGTGTCGCATTCTTTCGAGGGACTGGAATGCTTCAATTACCATGCAAGCACAGGCGTACTTCGAATAGACAAACCACATAAATCCTACACTCACGAACTGTGCTCATAGTAATGCGCTGGATACTCTTATCCAGGAAAGCTCTCAGGTTGCTTCAAGTTTTATAGACTGGTGAATTTTGATTTATGTGAAGGTTCTCAGCTGGTGTCAGGGTGCCCCTAGGAACACAGAAACACAGGAGACGTAACCTACTAGGGACTTCTTAGCAAGATCAAAACGAATGAAAGCCACAAAGCCTGTGTACAGACTTGGTAATATCATACGAACTTGTATTACTTGAATCACATTGTTTTCATCGTGAGCATAATCTGATATTAGTGATGTTGTTCGGTAAGTCTTTTTAGGAACTCTGTTGCTAAATCGCTTTCTAGATCCTATGTCACGAAATGTTGGAAAATTTTGGTCTCGTGTTTGTAGATATCTTAGTCAAATCTCCTGGGGGTTTGAAGCAGACTACTGATAACATCAAGGCTCAGATTACTAAAAAATGAACTAGACAAGGACTTTACAACTAATTCTGCGCAAATGAGAGTAAAATGTTTATCAAGAATTCTATTTATGAATATTCGTAATTCTCCAAAAATAATTATTTTTGGAATCTTTTTTCAGTTTTACGAACTCAGTAAAGAATATTCACTGGTTAAAATGTTTCCCATTGCAACCCATTCGGAATTCTGTCCTGCCTTGTCCTGGCTAAAATAAACGATTTCAAAGAAACTAGTCCAGCGTGATGCAGTTTTCCATGAGATTCATTATCGAGTAAATTTTTGAGTTTCATATTGTTACAACTAAGCGCGCATTCGTCGGCAGAATAAATTGGTCGTCAAACAAATAATTTTCTTGAAAATATTTCCTTTGCCTTCCTTTGCATTAGACCGTCGTTTCATTTTCAGTAGACAAACATCTTAAGGCACTTGTGCACATTCACATCGACTATCGCGGTTTGCTGTCATTCTCTAAATTGATGTGATGTAATTTCTAATCTTTTCAAATCTTCAATTGGTCCTGTCTGAAACGGTGCAGGCAACTGATATAGCGCGACCAAATGGTTTTCACATCATGCTCCTTATTGCTAGCAGTCACAATTTTTCGAGTTGGTTGATAAGCCCTCTGTCGTCAGAAATTGGCCGTCTATTTTATTTATTAATTGGCCTGTTCGTAAATAAATAAATAACTTTACGCTGCTTTAAAATCACGAGCACAAGTTCAATGATCATAGAGTTTTGTTTTCGCCACTGCTCGACGCATAAATCTAAAACCAGAGGCCATTAGTGCAAGGGTGAAGGCTGCAAAATGCTGAAGCCAAAACTTTGTTGCAAGAATCACCAAATCGCATGAAAACCATGGTATGACACTAAAATGTCTACAAGCAATAATATGTGAAAAAGAAGTCTACCTAGCGTCAAGCTGGAAATTGTGCCTAACGTAGTTATATATGTATATACGTGAACAATTCCAAGTGGACTCACTGATGAATTACTTGGAGGATCAAGGCTGACTTTAACGGCTTTAGGAAGTCAAGTAGAACACTTTCCAGCGCCCCCTCTGACACCAGTGATCTTTATACTGAATTCTTGTTTATTTTGACTAGGCAAATTTTCTAATCACGCATGAAACAGAAGCGCATCAGTTTCCAAACAATCTCCTTAGCTGGAAATAGGTTGGGATCAGTGATAGTTTGTTTCCCATATAAATAATTTCAAATGTTATCGGATATATCTGCTCATTACCGGTTACCTACTGGGACTTGTGATTTCTATGTGAGCTGGATACTATCCAGTTGCCCAAGACGAGGTAGAAGGCTGAGTAAAAGAACCTTGAGCCCAACCTATGGCCAAAAGATCTAATCCACAAGGCAGTAGAATGACCTGAGGTCATGTAAGCTGCTGGGGAACAGAGACTAATTATTAAGTTCAAGCTTCAACCAGGTGGAGAATACAGATCGTTGGCGCCCGGTGTTATTGCGGCTGCACCGTAGGGTTTTGGTGGTTAATTTGACCTACACTGATATGTCCGTTTCATTTCTTTGCTTTGTTTCCATCACTCTATACCTACTCGTTCAAAATCAATTTGCGCTTCCCCTCAGATTTCTGTATCGCTTCTACCGTTCTTACCGCAGTCACTAGTTTCTGTTTGATACGGTCTGCTTACGAAGGAAAATTGCCCAGTATGCTCATACTTCACACGTATTAATGCACTAAGTTGGAAACCGTAGTGAATTCATTCCATTACCTGACTAATATTTGTTCTGTTCATATAATCGGGGCTCGCGGACGTCGCTTGGTTTCGTGAACTTGGTTCTCTCGTCGTTGACTGCTTTTCGTTTGCTGTCATATGGATTCTTCGTCTCTTTTTACACTCGCCTTATGTTTTTCCGTTTCTTTTATTAATGAGACAATAGTACACATCATTTTCAAGAAGGACTTTGCCGTCAACACACATTGCTGCCAGGTGGGGAATTTTGATCGCCGGTGAGTGGACTCGAATCAGCGATCTTCAGGTTTAAGTGGTACAATGTTGATCGATTGACCAACACATCATCACCACCAGGTATCTGTTTAAATCAAACACGTTGAGTACGAGTCCGTCTAACCGTCGTCCCGGCGGTCGTTCAAAACGCACATTTAACGTTCAATGTGCTAACTTTCTACTCTTGAATCTAACAACACAGCACCGTCTGTAGAGTACAATACATTTCATCCCTCCTCTTGATTCACTCCCACGGACCTTGCACAAACGTCGGCTAGAATAAATGCGCGCATTTCTGCTTTTGAACACCGCAGTTCCGTAATCCATCCTTACCAACGACGAACTGTAAGCTGTTTCCATATTTTACGTGTATATTCTTAAATATATGGTTGATGACTGTCTAGTCTGCTCTGTGGTGCCCATTAAGGACTGTCATTTATCGAATGTGATCTTGCGTTCAGCTTAAAATTGTGCTAATTCTTTTATTCAACGTTAATTCCACCGGTAGTGACTGTCAGACGCCCTATCGATATTCTTGATGCTACCGCTTTAAAGACAGACAGTCTTACACTTCTGTTTACACTCGCCTTCTCGTCTTTCAGTTTACCGTCGATTTAATTGGGACTGTGTAAAACCCGTTGACATTATTCAATGGGATGCTAACCCATACAGCCTTTAAGTAGGATTTCAAAGGTAACAGTGGTTGGTTAGAGCAGGACCGTATTTGCATTACTATTGTCTTTACTATTTCTTCAGAATGACATGTTGTGACAGGAGGACACCCATATAAAATACCTGCTTGTGAGTAGAAAAGCATGCCGGTTTGAGCGATGAATAAGAAAAAAACTATCCTGAAAGGCGGTTTAATTTTGACATTCCTTATGGAATAAACGGTGCTCGTGAACATCCGATGGAATTCAGTCTGTCTGGTTTTAAGGTGTTCGCATGATCGGTAAGTTCAATTGTAAATTCACGAAGAAGTGCCGCTTTTCGCATTCGGTATAGAAATATTAGACAAATTCCTACTCCCAGATTTTACAACAGACCGACCCAAGAAGATTTCGAGGTATTGTAATGTTGTTATACAAACGTCGTTTCTGACTAAATCTGACAATCTTGGTTTCTCCAGCTAACAAACCTTATTTGGATTCACGTGATAGAAATTTTCAATCTCAACGCCCAAGAAAAGAAAGGAAATTGAAGCATTGTCGTCGATGAGAATAAACAAATGTATACCGGATGATTGGGAGCAATTCCTCAACCACAACGTTATCAAATTTGTGCCCAATGCTGCGAATTTGATTTGAACAAAAAAACTGGA
Organism: Fasciolopsis buskii; assembly: GCA_008360955.1. Classification (NCBI taxonomy): domain Eukaryota; kingdom Metazoa; phylum Platyhelminthes; class Trematoda; order Plagiorchiida; family Fasciolidae; genus Fasciolopsis; species Fasciolopsis buskii. The sequence continues at coordinate 47,047 of LUCM01008845.1, read as the reverse complement.
TTTTTTGGTTTTTGATTGCTGAGCTTGGTGTTTAAATCGTCAATGTTTAATTACGAGCCACGATAGAATCGTCATGGCATGGGTTCGCCGGAACCCCCGTGAAAACAAACAACCTGAGCCATGATTCAAGCATATTTCGAAAACCATTGAGATCGTTTGTACCAATTAATATTACAGGTATCCCATCCATCCACCGTCAAGTTACGATGCAGAGGAATTTCATGCAGTAAACTTGTCACGCGTGGTCGTAATGATCCAAATATTTTAAGATATGGGAAGTGAATAGAACAGCGACAAGTTCAGACGACATTTGACCGATTGTCTTGATCATTCAAATTGATTAAACTAACCATTTATACTGCTTGGCCTAGAATACCGCTTAAATTCCATCACCCTGGGATATGCTCACTACGAGGTTTCCGAGTTTCGAAGCTATTCATGGTTGCAATCCATCCTGTTAGCACAGTATAACTCATACTAAAAAGGTTATATCAATCAAGATGAACATTCTGGATTTGACAACAAAACGGCATGAACAAGATGGACCAAACAATATTCCACCAGGGCAAATTCCTCCACAATGACAGTCCTGTGAATGCAAATATGTAAGCAAATATTTCACGAATATGCGACATTTTCACTTAACGGAGATTGCGTATCAATTTGGTTTGGCTGTTCTCGCTTGATTTAGAGGCAGGATTAATTGATTGACCTATTGGAGAGAAATCTTGAATACAGCAGTTGGGCGGTAGCTGAAAAGATGGACTGGTGCTTCAACACTATTTTTGGCATGTCAGCGTTCCACACTTTCGTATGGTTAGCTGTTAGCACTGGTCGAATCGAACTGTCCCCAGTCGATGGTTTATTCCGCTGGAACGAGTTAGAAGGTATAGACTGTTACCTCAGGCGTGGTTTTTATTAGATATATTGACATTCCTACCGTTAGACTAGTTTTTCATAATGAAAGGTACTCTTGAGTAAAACGCGAGTTTAAAAACGGGTGATCCGTAAGGAATTGCAGTGCACCCTAAAATGGGTGGGATGACAATTAAATTCTCATCTGTCCATCGGATCACGAGACGGCCATGGTAAGTGAGCAAAGTATTACACCGGCACTTGCCACAATCGAACCGAAAAGCCATTCCGGTGCATTTGGTTTGTCGGCTTGCAACGGAAATGTGGAATTCTTCATCAGAGCATATGCGCAAATAGCGAAGAACACTAGTAGAGACAAAAAGCACAAAAAGATGAAAATAAATCTGTTCAAATAGTTCGGAAAATGTGAATTGTGTCTCAGCAACTGACCACTAGATTTACGGACTGCATTCATCCTATATGTATTTATATCCAAACTGACATCGGGAACAGAGAAGCGCTGTTGCAACACGGTTGATCAGTGACATTGTCGGAATGTGAATTCGAAATGGTGAAGTACCGAGGCACTTACTTGAGGCACAGCCAACCATAACAATCACGATTCCCATGCACAAATCGTTACACGAGCAACACAGTGTGACAAATAGTACGATGAGCCCACCAGTAGAGATGAAGAACGCGATGAACATACAGGTGACAGCACCTTTGTATTTACCGTCTGTCGTGTCTTTGTCTAAGAAAGGGAAAATGTACAAATGAATTGTAATGCAGAACTCGAGAATTTTCTATCGTCCGATACATTCATATATATATATATATATACATATATATATATATAAATATATATATATATATCTGGAGTGTGCACGTCTAACGATGTTTGGACAACAGAGCACGGAGCACGCACACGTGATGACCGGCAATAACCGCGAAACCGGTTATAAGCTTCCGTGGAAACCTTGTTCACTCATCTAGATATTACTTACAATTTATAACTGTATATATATATATATGTGCATTTGCATCAACATCCGCACAAATATGTGGCTATCGGTAAGTGATTCGTACTCACGTTTAACACTTTCTCTTTCCACAATAATCGGAGCGACAGTGCAAACCACACCGATGGCACAGGCCACGAGGCATAGCATCTTCGTCATAAGACCCATTTTTTTCCAAATTGTTTGTGTAATTGTAAACGGCGCCAGGGAACGGCGAATAAGTGGCTCACAAAAGTCGTCCGTCTTATATATTACACCAATCTAAGACCTGTCTGTCCACCTCCGCGGGGGTGGGATCAGGTATAATAAATGAATTAGCAATCAAAGACGGATCATGTTTATTTGACTTCTGCCATGCAATTAATCACCCTACAATTCACGAAAGAATAATTTAAATGAATCATGTCTGCATAGATTCGCTTAATCGCTACTGTCGTTGTTTCCCAGACTCATTCTACGGGTTCGTCTTGAAATTTGAGAGTCTAGTCCAGTATCTCATCAAACGTGCATCATAGTAGCGCGATTTGGCTTGAATAGTTGGCCCGATGTGGCTCTTTGATTGCCGAAAACAGAAGCTGAAAAGACACTTTCCACATCTGATTCCAATACGATACTCACGAATAAAACGCAGCGATTTGTCGAATCAGTAACCATTAACTTGAAATAAGTTTTCCATATGAGAATTTCGTCCTCGTAAACGTCTATATGGAATGAGCTGAATATAGACGCCATTTTTTCTGTTAGTCATGTCTGTTAGGCAGTTTATTCAGACACCAATTCGTGAAAATTATTTGGGACAAACATGTTTTCTTGCCCACAAAGATTGATCCATTGCCAAATGACGTAAGAAATGTATCGAAAAATCGATGCGCCGGGTATTGATTTAAATTGTGAATGATATAATGTTAATAACACAGCCTTGTTAGTAAATGTGATGCGCCAACGTTTCGATTACCAGGGTAGTCTTTCTCAAGAACTGTAAAAATTGCCTTGAGAAAGACCACCCACGGTAGTCGAAAAGTTGGCGCATTGCATCTACCAATAGCGCTATGTTATTAACATTATATCATTCACCATTGATCCATTGCCTTCGATTTGGAGGACAAAGCGAGTGAATAAAAATGTGAAAATTTTCTCAGGCTTTGCTTTGCAAAAAACGCCATGACAGCTGTGATGTTTACAAAGTGCAGGAATTACAGTGTTGCAGTTGAAATTGGTTATTTCTTTTCTTACGTAATTTTGCTCACATGGAATTTTGTCCCAACGCGGCTAACCACGGTGACTAAGGATTGAAGAAGTTGTTGGGGATAACTGTATTTCATTCTTAGGGGAAGGATCGTCAATTTTGAAAAAAATATTGTCATTCTCTGCGAGCAACATGATTTCTGTCATTTCCCTTGGCATTGGGCTTCGAGATGATTAAGCGTGCGTATTACCAGGTCACAGATAGTTTGTTCGTTTATACTGTACTTCATACGGCTAAAAATATGAATAAGATGTTTTATAATTCTGTATCCTTTCGATTATCCATTTCATTTTGTTGGTGGTAGACTGCTTGGCATCAGACGAACCATACGAGTCGAAGTATCCTTTTACCATCTGGGAGGTAAGTTCATCTCACCTATCAGACGATAAAGCCAAGTAAGTAGGGGAAACGTGCAATTTCGACTTTTGTTCCCACTAGCTCCAATAGCGGAAACAAACAGGTGCGAACGGTGGCGTACATAAAAGAGTTATCAAGTGTTCTGTTGAAAATACAGTTTGTGAGTTACCTGTAAGTCGGTCAAGGCTTTCTTAATTTGCCATTTAGTAGGGACTTCTTTTAGGTTCTGTAATGCACAAACCGCCGGTGCATTCTAGCTATTTCAGCTTGTAATCCGCACCGAATCGAAGGGATATTAATACCTGCCAAATCTAGGCAGTAGATTATCCAAGAAGATGGGAATGACTTAGATTTTGATTTTCATCTCACCGATCATGTTATCCATATCAACGAGTTCTGTGGTTCCTCGTCTGTTCCTAGTAGAATATCGATATCTGTTTAGCTGTGTACAGAAAAAAACCAGCTACGCTATCCCCGGATAGCTTCATATTAAGGAGCTAAAATAAAATTTAGTACAATGAGAACGGATGCCAGTATGTGTACAGTTGGATAAAATAGCTGGATTATTCTCCACTTCCCGCAGGACCACTTGACTATCGGAAAAACGCGTTTTTCAGTCGACCAGTCTGTCCAAATTTTTTGGCTGATTTATCAATTTGCAACATTTTTTGATGGCCAGTCTTGTTGTGATCCATCCGACCAGACGCTCCATTCTCCAGTCCAAAGAAGTAGAACAATCTGATTGAGTGCCTAAATAGGGAAGGTGCAAACTTTCGGCGAATGATAACCATGAGATTTCCACGGATTCAATCCATCCCTTGTCACGGGATCCAGTCGTCCCCTGAACAGACAGTCATTATCGTTAAATTTATCAAAAGCTGAACAGAGACGACTTCGCCTACGCTGATGTTTGAGCTCAATGATAGAAAGGCATAAAGATGGTCTGGAAAATGATCGATAGTTGTGGGGAGAGACGGCTTGATGGGCAGAAACCAATCGTCTATTCTAGACGGCGATTTCATAACCCGGGAACCATACAGACCATTTCGTTTCAGAAGCACTGACCCAAGTGTTTATACATATCCATCACCTGATCAGTGGGCCGGAACATAGGATTATTCGCTACAGATGAGCATCAAATAGATCGGTGGAGCAATAGTAGAACTAACGGGATTTATCAACTCACACTCACAACATGCATAATCATTCCTAGTGCTCTGTTATGAAAGCAACATGTGTAAAACCTCTGCAGATTCGAATTCCAATGCCGTCCATTCCAGCAGGTCGGATATGCCAACTTTGTTGCTTAGTGAAATTGATGGTTGGCTAGATTTTCGTTCCTCATTTTCCTCAGTCGATAGGACGATCTTCAAATATTTGGAGTGACATGCCAACATTTACCGGAAGAAAAGTTATCTCTAAATTAGGACAACAAAGTACCCAAACATTTCGAGCAAGAGAATAAATTGAAGTGAGATACTAAATGGTGTTGCTTTTTTGTCTCTAGCCACTCATTGTTGATGTATCTCAATACTTCCTTCATTTTAAAGCTGTTCAAATACCGAAAAATGATCTCAATTGCCAATGGTCTTGAATTACCATTTGTAAGTCAAGCTTTACTCACTAGACTGACTAATAGTGTTGCTGAATGCGACAGAACTTACAATTCTGGGCCGAGGCACTTTGGGTCCGTGTGACGGGGAACAAGGGAGTTGAAGGCAACACTGAAGGCGTCGCTGGCGATTGAGTAAAGCAAGTGGAATTTTGAGACTTGCAGGACACAATGCGCACATTAAAACCTTAGCTATCTGACCAGTATGGAGACCGAGAAACGGCACACCAAACCAGATGGAGACGAAATCGATCCAACGTCTCATGACCATATGTACAATTTGTAGGATCCTCAGGGAGCGTGTACGGGATCAGTCAACTGGCTATAAATGACATAAAAGGCTGAATAACAAAATAAGATCTGGGAGACTTCAAGGGATGTAGGAAACAAACGGCAAACGAGTCGATTCTAATTTTGATCACCGAATTAGGTACCAAGATTATCTAAAGTACTAGCACCAAGTTAGACCGGATACAACAGAGCTGTTTAACTGTGTTCGAGAGAAGAAACAGCTAAAAAGAACGAAAGGACTTGGAAGAGGTGACACAAAAAAAGAAGAAATATTTTGTGATGGATTATGTTTGGTGAACTTCAAGTTTTGGATGCTGGTGCGGCTAAAGAAAGTGCTTGGTTGATATGAAATCAGAATACACGACCCGTTTTGGATGAAGTTGAGCAAAAGCGCCCGGTCTGCAAACGTGACAAATTCAGCAGCAACTCGGTGCAGCGCGTGTTAACAATAACAAATGAATTTCATCAACATTACACATTTACAATTCATTGTTCATCATTATTATTAGTATGACTTAACAGGAAATTGGCGATAGGAAAACAGTGACATTCGGATGTAATCACAATCAAATTTATGACATGAAACCCTTTCTTCAATACTCACCTTGAGAAGCATGGTAAAATTCTTTGTCCACCGGACTCATATGTAGTTAGCTTCTTTCATTTCATTTTTCATCATTTTTGTTAAGGAAAGGTCAAGATACAATTTGTCGGAGAGAGAGATCTTGGCGAACAGGAAGATATCGACAGCTTGAAACTGTCATAAGACTGGTCTTCTCCTTGAAAATTAGCCGTGATGGTGTGCTAGTGGGACTGGAGTCACGACACTTCAGCTACGAATGATTAGTCGCCTGAGCTCTGAGAGCTCAGGATGGTCAAGCTGTCAAACTGGCTTCGCTTCAACTTGAAGATGACTTCTCAATCTAGCATTCCTATGTTGGTGGAAACCCATACCTTGAAAATGACATAACGGTACTCCCTTTTGTAAAACGAGTAAATAGAAAATGGAAAAAACTAATGAATCAATTCGATTGTTGTGCTCGTGACATAGTGTCCCTTTATAATTCCACATTCAGCCGAGCGCGAATGTGCGGCAAGCCCAAAAATTATCGTTTGCAGTTTGATAGAGAAATGCCCAATAGGATGTTCTGATAGTGGAATAGTTTAAGAAATTACTGTCCCCCAATCACATTCCGGTAAACCGTTGTAATCATACGAAACTATTGCAGCATACATCATGACTGGTTAAATCCGCATGAGTGATAGATTTGAGGAATTTGTTGAGCACGTGACTATGTCCTATTCTTATTGTACCGGGATAACAACATCTAGTCTAGTCCAGTATTCACAGTCGTAAGAAACTTAGAGCTCCACTATTACAGAATGATTATGTCCTCGGAAGACAGTGAATATTTTTCTAATATTTGCTCATTCCAATCCCTCCAACAACTGTGTAAACAAGGTACTCTGCATATGCATATGTAATGTCTCGCTTGCTGTGGTCTATACATTCTTGTCCGTCGTATTATTTGGAAAATTAAGTTCGTTTTAATAATCATCTGTGTGTAGCAGGCAGACAAAATGTTCAACAAGATACGTGAACAAGATATCATGTTAGCCTTGGGGACACAGACCAGTTACGGCGGTGCTAATATGGTTGATACCCAACAGATCGTTTCACATAAACCTTATTCAATTACTAGCCTTGGAAGTTGATCACCTGTTTCGAGCATACAGATCTGATGGAAATTCATGGTGATTTTCAAACTGAGTCGATAGCATCGTAAATAAACTGTGAACATTTGCCATTCGACCGAATGCGTATAAGCGTAAGGCTCGACTGATCGTAAGATACTACGTTGGTCGAGAAAACCTTGTATCTTCTTAATGAATCTCTTCAGCCAGACACTTTCGATTTTTAAACTTGAGAACAAAAACAGCAGTAAGTTGTATTTGGGCGAGATATCGCGGATCCGTCGTCACGGGCAGACAGATCAAATCGCTGCAGATGCAAGTTAGTGTTATTCAAAGAGGCTAAAATCACCTTATCATCTTCAAAAGTGATTTATTTACATCTCAGAATTGTGAATACATTTCTACTTTACATTCTCACCTGGCCGTACTAAAGTTTTCGGGCATTTTTGTAAATCGTAATGGGTAGAACTTTCCGATATACAAACGATTACAACAGTTTAAAGCGTACATCATACGGTATTTTGCTCTCTATTTGATCGGCATAAATCACTAGACAAAGGTAAGCCAACCCGGTTTTAAATGTTTCATAATCGGTCAGTCCGATATTCGACAGTTACTAGCTTTGGATGGTCCCGGTTGTGTGATCTGTTGAATAATGCCTCCGCTGTTATTGATCGGCTTTCTGGGCCTCTAATCTGGACCTAGTTGGGAATTTATTTAGGTAAATAGTTACCTGTTTAATGTACTCCACCGAAAGCACTCAGCGACCACCGACAAATATCCAATTATTTGTCATATAGAGATTGAACACTCGGAGTTTCGCATAGTGGGATAGCTTAGATTTCTTTTGATGTTAACCTTTTGTGAAACGGTATATTGTTTTTATTCGATGACAAAAAAGTAACATAGGCAAGGGAAAGCCAAATGCTTTATTATCATTTTGCGACGTTAATGCACAGATAAATCGGACAGTTGGAAAGACCAACGGAAGCATGTAATTGTGCTGTTTGGCGCGAAACTCTTTTGGTTTAATGTCAAACTGACGACGTGGCCAACGTAAGTGAGCAGAGTATCACGCACACACTGGAAATGATCGAACCAAATAGCCATTCCGGTGTATTCGGTTTGTCGAGCAGGCTGACGTCATTGGCATTTTTCGCCAGTGCATACGCGCAAATGGTAAAGAACACTGTCGGTGGAGTAAACGATAAAATGTTATCATAAACTGGATTACTCAATCCAAATTTCATGCAGCGCGTCCCCACAGGAGTAGACATACAGAGTGCTCGTTTCTCCAAGAGGAGAATCCAAATATGCGCCATTCTGACGGTGTTTACTCGTGAGGGGAAGTAGAACGTGCATATGTATGCATGCATTTATATATATTTATATACATGTAGCCGCACATAAATACACCATGTGCGAAGATAAATGAAAAAGTACTTGAACTACCCTAGGAATTTCGTTAACGGCCAAGCAAATAAGGTCAATGACATGGTAACAAAATAGTATTCATGCATTGAAGAGTGCGAAGGCTTACGCGAGGCACCGCCGATAGCTGCAATCAAAATCCCCATGCAAATGCTACTGCATGGGCAGCACAGTGTGACAAACAGGCATACCAGACCAGCAAGAAATATGAAGAACGCGATGAACATGCACGACACGGAACCCTTGTATTTACTTCCGCGATCGTCAGCATCTGAAAAATAATGAAAACGTCTCACGTGGATGGTGATGCTCATCTGCTTTGTAATAGAATATTTGTCTAATTGATCGATATTCGAATGGACTACATCGATCAAATATGTGCATCGAATAAGGCTCAAACTCACGTCGTATGTGGTCTCCTTCCACGATAATTGGGGCAAGCGTACAGACCACACCAACAGCGCAAGCTACCATGCACATTATCTTTCCAAGCAGACCCATTCTGTGTTTTCAATCGAATCCAAAATACTTAGTGAATCAAATACGTCCGTCATGGATTTTATATAATGCAACTTCACACGTTCATTGTCGAGTCTTGTGGAGGTGGCAACTAAGATTTGACGTGGGTCGTGAGCTGAGGGCCAATAGGACACAACCAAGGAATTCTGGAAAGTGCCATGACGAAGATGTCATTCTATCAGCTTCCCACCGAACTGAAAAGGGATGATTCTGTCGACTTAATTTACATGTGCACAACGCAATTCATTGCTATGGTTTTGATTTTTTTCTTTTCACTGGCGCTGTGGATGGCGTGATTTCATTGCATTCCTACCGGTGAGTGGTCTTACAACCACCTGATATAGAGCGAAAGCATTTTCATACCCTTCGATAGGGTGAATGAGTTTTCGTAAAAACTGCAGAGTGCAATTTTATTCAAAACGAAATTAGTAAATTCGTCCGTAATTGAACGGTGAAATACTCAGCTGATCAACTTTGCGCGATGTCCTTCGAATTCCGTGCGGCTGATTTGTCCAAACCGACTAGGAGTTTCACTATATGCCTTCTTTCTTAGAACAGATGATTCGTGCGCTTGCGCAATCATTTCAGAAGGGACTGCGTCATGGAAAATACATGCCTCACACGAAAACAATTAACAGTTCTTAGGGAATAAAACCATCGATCATGGAGTAGCAAAAACTGATTGCCTAGAGTCATGGAAACAGCACACTGATTGTCTGTCATCAGTGATACATGGCGATCGAGTCTCGATCGGAGTTGAAAACCGAGCTCGAAACAACCCGAATTAGCACAAAACTCTGTTACTAGCTTAATCTTCATTCGGATATATTCTGTTAGCTTTCGAATGTTAAGCATCTGCAAACGTCAAATGATGACCTAAAGGAGAACAAGGCCAGGAGTACTTGAATCTTCTTAATTTATGGAGTACAGTAGTCAATACGCGGCTCTACAAACTTTCTCGACCTCCAATCCGTATTGTTCCTTTCGAGTTTGTAGGTTTACAGGAATATTGTTTTGCCCCATGGTACTGGGGCATCCTCTAAACTAGAAGATCAAATCACTTTTAAAAATCTCGTTTTTTTCTCATCAGTAGTATGTTTCGGGGACGAGAAATATGCTAGTGACAACAAAATATCCGTACATTTGCATGTTATGCCCTCTTTCTGAGGGTTAGTCTTACATAGTCAAAGAAAAACGTTTGACTAATTACAAAATGATTCTTATATGGATTCATCATTCATGCATACTATTAACGATTCCAATGTGATTCTAAAGCCATTTTCGAATTTCAACCGAAATAATTCAATTTACCTGCAAAAATGTTTTGCAAAGTGACTCCAAACCCCTAAATTGTATCAAAGTCAAAGTCAAAGTTATGCGCTGCACTCACTGTACTTTGAGGCGACACAATTCCAGGACACTGTGACCCCTGCTTTGATAAAGATGCGTTTGTATACAGAATATGCGAGTTCTAGTCGGGACTCAGAGCACCTGGGTTGCACATAAGAAAACAAGCATTGAGGAAGCTGGGCCAGTCTCAGTGGATAATCAACAGCGGTCAAACAACAGCATGTTCTAGGACGTAACAGATCTTTGCCCGACAAATGTTCGCTATAAAAAGATACTGCAAGTTAGCTGATGATTCTGCGACATGGTGAGAGTGGCCGGCCGACAAACTAGGACTTTCGTCCCTTGTCGTGTTCCGCCTACTTATGAAGATTCACCAGAACCGAGTTATGAATCGATCTACCGGTCGGCTACTCGTCTGGAATAGTGTTATTGCTTCATAGGTCGTTCTGTGTTGCGCAAAAGCTAGAACCGCATCCTCGAATAAACAGGCCTCTTCTGGACTGGGTGACCGAGTAATACAACAACCCATAAAGGAACTGCAGGGAATGAAGGATAGCAGATGATATTAAGAATGAGCTGGCAAGAGCTGACTTGTGTGGGGAATTCCATAAAACTATTTCTTTTTTTCGTTTCTTTGGCACCGTTGCATTTTTTCCTATAGCTTCGATGGCATAAGATCTGTACACAGATTATGGCATTTGTATTTGCATACGTGAATAAAGAAAAATTCTAAGAAGTATTATATATATATATATCTATATCCGTATATATAATAGGTTCTTTTGATGATCACTTTACATGTCCGAGATGATCATGGTGCATCGCTGATTGTTGCCGAGTGATATACTACATGCCTTTGAATGATTTTTAGAAAATTACTCAGTGGGAAGGACTAATTGAATTTGGGGAATGGGGTTTTGACACGTGTGTTCCAATCAAGGTAGTAAGGGACAGAAACTGGCTGCTTTTTTGATTCTTTCCATTGTTCAAGAACTGATCAAATTCGTCTTATAACAGCGACAATGACACCATTACTTGCAGTCATGTACCGGAAAAGTTTCTTCCAGCGTTGATCAAAACATATTTTATTGTTGCACAAGTTTACATAAAGATCATATTCCATTAGAACCATGGCGAAGGACGAAAACAGTGACCAAAAAAGAGGAAAAGAAAGGAAGCAATCTCCATGGTTTATCACACTTGGTACCTGTGGATTGAGGTTACGAGCTGGTTTGAGGAGTGCAAGGGCGCTTTGTTTCGGAAAGGTCAATCATGTGAGAGTGAGGATGAATCAGATCCAACAAGCCCGTCTGCATTCTGGTGAATAACGCGCGGGCTGCAAGCCGGTATCACTGCAATCCCGGAGGTAAGGTGGAGAGCTAATCGTTCACTCTACCTGTGGAAGAAACAAAAAATGCCTGGTTTTTGTAACATGTCCAGAGGCGAACAAGACCGGCCCTCGAAACGGAGATCAAAGAAGAAACGATCTGCTCGAAAAACGAGGGCAATTAGCCAATGAGCGCTATCCTGTAAGTATTGATATTAGCGGTTTGACTTTGACAAGACTGATTGCCGTTTTGAGCGGCCAGAGGTTATTTGTTCGTTCTCGCTTGATTAGGCGAGGTCATTTGGATCGCTAGGTAGGACAGAACGAGATAGAGTGACGGTGCACTTTGAACACTAGTAAAGGTCCAGAGGAACACCACCTAGGTATGAAATGTTCAACAGGATCCGGTGTCAGTGTCTTAGTTTATGGTCAGTTGATGCGGAATGGCAAATGGTTGTCTTTTCCTTATATTTGACCATAGAACTGAATAAACTACTAATTAGATCGGTTGCATAATTAAGTGGAAGTTAGGACGAAATGAAAACAGTTCAAAAAACATTGTCATTAGCTAAATATTCTGACCGGTCTCGTCAGAATCTCGTTTTGGGGATAGACCCATTGAAATGGTCCGTGAGCTGCGCTAACAAACAAGGTGGATTCTGGAAAGTTTGGTTTTGAAATTAAAATGACTTTGGAATCCAGTCCGGCGCAAAAGAATTATCAAAAATACAAACCTAACATCACTGTCGAAATAAGAAAGTTTGAGAAATTCTTAATCAGATACTAACTATGCCTATTGTGGTAATGTTCGGTGGAGTGTCATGCACACGTTGTCCGCATCTTAAAGGGTCCAATGATGCAGTAAGCGATTCCGAACGAATTCTGTTAGACTTTATTGAGCTGCCGAAAACCTGTGTCCTGGTATGTCTACTGATGTTCAATCAATAAACATGAAATTTTAATGACAACCAACCATTTGGTTCCTCAGATAAGCTACCGATACCTCGAGTGCCTGCACTAGGTATTAATAATGGAATGACGAGAACAGCTAGAGAGTGGAATCATGTGTCTTTGGATGCAAGAGAGAACGAGCTTGACAAATTACCGAATCTCGGGTGTCACTTGTTATAGGCATGTGCTCGTCAGTTTGCATATCACTTTCTTTTGTTCCTTTTACGAGCCAAAAATACACTTACGTTTTTACACAGCTATCTAGGTTACCGCGGCTCGATATTGATTTGCAGTCGCACCATTATCAACCACTAACGCTCGACAAATTAATTCGTCTTTCCAGCTGTGAGAGGGCTGCGGCTTAATACTTACGGGGACAGTCGAAGTGGTAGAGAAGACTAGAAATCGTTGTGATGCTGGATTGTATGTGTGGATGGCCCTAACCCCGCTCTGAGTTAGCGTTTATGTTTCCATTTAGAACTGCCTGATAAACAGTTTTGCCATTTACTCGTTACAGGTGGTGAGAAGCTCGGATATACTGCTCCATACCTAGCATTAAATTCATTCCATCTCTGAATTAGCATCGGCGCTCGCGCCTATCGGTAGCCGGCAATCACTCGTTTCCAATTAACATTAGCACGAATTCAAGTGCCAGTCGGAAACAAGTTAAATTTTCGAAATTGGAAGTTTTTGTGCAAAATAAGCCAATACATATCCTCTCCTAAATCACCACTGTGAATTCCATTGATTCCTCGAGGCACCCTTTGCTTGGCCAGCCACACTTTCGACTTTCAGCCTTGCATAGTCAAATTCCCATTGTTCTGGTTACAGTAAGGTTCGTCCGAATCGAGTGTCCACGTTCTTGCCGTCCAGTCGTTGATCATGGTCACGTAACAGCCAGTAGCCTATGGGCTAGCCTGGCCTTGTTCCATCCGTGCTTTCGGCATCGGCTCACTATTTGGGACAGCCACACTGAATCAGATCATGTCGTTCACCTAGTAACAAGCAATCCATGTGCGACCACTGAAAATCAGTGGAATTTCTCGGTTCCTCTGAGTTGATAATCAAATCCCTCATAGAGATAGCTGTCTTTGTGAGCTCTTTGGCCTCTCTTAACACACAATTTCTGCTCGTCAAGAGCATTTTATCGGTGTTTCTTGGCGTGCATTCACTAAGTATGGTTCGCTCTTAATGAATCGAAACAACATGATCGCCAGAGTTGCATTCGTTCGACTTTCCACTGATTGACATGTTCAATTATGGTCAACCTTTCCCAAATTGAGCAATAAGCAGCTCCGCGTTTAGCATGAAAAAAAATGAAGAGGCATGCGGATGATGTCGTGCTATCTGCTTTGGCATTTTCATGGCAATTTGCCGATGCTTGATTGGTGAGTTTTATGCACAAAATAATGATCCCAGAAGGCAACACATACACTTTGTAAGACCAGTTTTATCTCAAAGATTCAGCGTGCATGTAGTCTAATTGCAACCAATATTTACGTATCTTTCAGTGACATTTATTAGCCTGCGTTTCTACGTTCCTATTCCATCACTGCTTCAAAGGAACAATCAGGTGAGTCACTTTCGTTCATCGTTACACCAGGTCGGAAATGGGACCACCCCCGGAAGACAATTGACTTTTTTTAGTTCTGCTGAAGCAAAAGCACACGTAGATACTTTGTTCAACGCCGAACTATTTTAGGTTATCGTTTCCGTTTGACTGATTTGAAGATCAGTCGAACGGTTGACAAATTACCAACTATTTCTATTGCATATTGTTACTGGACAATATGAATGTAAATAAATGTTTTTTTCATCCAACGGAAGCATCCGTGCTGCTAGCTGGTAACTGCTAAATGCACCTCCGACCACAATGCATGTCCGGTAATTGTTAAGTGCTATCGGTTAGTCAGATCGTATCAAGGAGTGCTTTTAGGCGCGCAAATATAGCTTAACTTTCAGTTCGAAAAAAATCTTACATACGACGAATAGTTGGTGGAAATGCAAACACACCAATAGGCATTTTGATCAGATCAGCGGCTTGATAAGTCAGTTATAAAAAAACAAGGCGAATAATAAAGCTTAAAGACCACGGTTATAAATGGAGTCTAAGACCGTTGCTGCGTGAAAACGATGGTTTGTGTTGGATAGCACGCTGACTAAAAATCTTCCGCAGGTATCGAAATGACTTGAATAATGAAACCAGCTGGTGTATCGTTGTTACTTCCATTAGGGAGTTGACTGTAATAATAATAATAATATCAGGACAGAGTAGTTGAGCCATAGGATGGGGATGCATAGGGTGATGAAATGAAGGATAGGTGTATAAGGTAATCTGAGCTTTCTCGAACTAAAGGACGAGGAGATTCCGCGCCTTAAGGAAAACAGGTTGAACAAATTTATCCCAACTACAGAGAATGAGTCAAATCCATTTCTAAGCGACGGAAAGAAAACATTTTTGCGGTGTACTCGTTACAAACTAACCATGTTGGGAGGTCTTTGAAGATAGATCGAAAGGGACTAGCCGTTGAATTCATTCAAATTATCTTCAATCTTGTGAAGGCATCCAGGAAACAACATCACCAGCAAATTCGCAACTAAATACATTTGGCGAATGGCAGCCTACTAACGAGAACAGAGGCAGAATGGCCCTTTGGAACACTGTTAAAGTGACTGGAAGGAGTGATAACGTATTCTTGCCGAAAGGGATAAACTGCGCACGGTTGTATAAAGTAGTTACATGAGGTATCAGGACCAAATAATGTAACGAGTTTATCGAAAAATCGATGCACCATGCATTGGGCTTAATTGTGAATGATATGATGTTAATAATACAGCGTTGTTTGTAGATGTAATGCGCCAACAACAATATACCTTACAGTATTAAGGGTAGACACATGGGGTTTATAGAAAACCTGCGCGGAATCATGGACCGGGACACCAATTTTTAGGCGACTTGTAAGCAAATCCTTGAACACATTCAAAAGACGTGAACAGCAAGAAGTAGATCGATAATTTTCAGATCTCTTTTGGAAAATGTCCTTTTTAAAAAAAGATTTTCACCTGTGAGAGATGTTTGTCATGGCAAGACACATATTGCAATAATTGTTTAATGGAGACACAAGATGAGATGAATAATTTTGCGTAATGGTGGAAAAGGAAATCAGCTCCACGAGAATTATTGCTCTTAAGTCAAACAAAAAGATTTGAGAAATGAGTTCCCAGAAAGAGAAGTGACCTTATTAAGAACAACAAATGGAGGAGGAAGTGAGAAGTTGTCAGAGCTCTTGCAGAACTGGTGATTTCGTTTTTGGACGTCAAGATTGGATCTAGTTTGTAAGCTGCACGGTTGTGCAGACATTTTCTAAACTTCGCGGCAGCTTTTGTTACCAAAATAGGTGTACGCATTCAACTGTCTGATCCAGAGTTCCATAGCGATGGTAAGAAGCTTGATGGTGTCCAGCAAACCACCCGTGTACTCTCCATTCTGGTTTGACAAAGCCGGTTTAGATAGATAGACGAGAATCTGTCATTTTGGACACAATGTCTCAGTGGGGCAGCAAAATGCACTAAGACAACGTAGTTCACGAGAGTGGGCCGCTCAGATAATTTTAGGACCATTAGTATGGTATATTGAACAAGATTCACACCACCTTTGATAGGCACGGGTCATGAAACCGATAAATTTTGGGTCTCCAGTTTGGAGGATTAACGCCCATCAAACATCCTGTCCACAAACATGAACTGCGTTGCCGTCAGCATCATGGAAACACGAATTCAATTGGTTGCGAAGAAAGATTCAAAACTTATGACCGAAGAAGTGCCATCTACAAACCTAAATGATTACATTGCAACAAATGTTACCTTGGTCAAACTGGGACGAATTATGTCACACCATGTTACAAACACAAACTCAGCTCAATCGAACATGATCCCCTTTCGTAAGCGTCTGTTCATGAGAATCGGAAAGGATAGTCGTTCAATTTAGACAAAGTTCATATTCCAGACCAAACGGGTGCAACATTCCCTAGAGTGTTTCTGGAATCGTGGCACTCGTGAGCAAGTTCGATCGACACGAACACTGAACTGGACCAGATATAAAACCGACTAAAGTACAAGAAAATTACACGACTATGGTTGAATAGCCAAATCTTCAATGGACACAGACCATACAGAACCAATTTGAAAATCAGATTTCTGCCTGGAACAAGCACATGAATGAAGACTCGCGCACTCAGAGAAAATGGATACTGGGATCCATTCAGAGAGAAAAGCGTGAGAGTTAAACCTACAACCGATACCATTCATGACATTCTCAATAGGAAATAGAATATCCACCGAGCTATCATTCAAAGGCAAAACCGAACCATACCTATTTACTGGACGCCTCAAACCGTCTATACGAGTGATGCTGAAAGCAACTTGCTTATCCATCATGTCAACCAACAAACGTGTACTCGAATGATTCGTCAAGACTTGTCGTTTCTTTTGAGAGCGCTCACATCATAGCGCAAATTTGGGTAGGGTTGCGTTTGTGTCGAATTTACTGGTTTTGATCACATTCGCTTCAGGTGAAAGAGGCTCTTCCTAGCTAATTTGTCGGATCAGGTTAATATCGAAGCCACAAAAGGAGAACCAGTAACTCCCTAAATCGCTGAATTTTGATAGGTAAACTGGCTCGTGCTTGTGTGCAAATCACGGCGGGCACATGGTTTAACCATGGACTCCACAACCGAATCTGTGTTTGTGTGTGCGTGTGACAACCAAACAAACTCTGTATCGCTACATGCTTGTTTTTGGTGGAGGAGGAGATTCCACGTTTCCCGTCCTCCTTGTCGGTTGATCATTTGTTTTGTTTTGGAGTATCCTGTATGTGAATGGATCAATTAGGTGATCATCGCACTAAATCAAAGATTATTGCCCATCCACCATGGCTCGAACAGTTTGAATCAGGGTCTGTTGTGAGTATGATTCTTGGTCACTTGGTTGATACACATTATCACGTTGATGTGGGAGCTTCCTCTTCTATTGTTCATTATATTTCTTTGACTTATTCATTTCCGGCTGATTGCGAATTGCTCCTCCAATCAGTGTGGTGAGGATATTACAATCAACTGGTACATTTCTTCAATAAACAACTTCGATTACGCAGAACAGGCAATGGACAGGAAAAAGAAGAATTTTGGAGCTACAAAATTACCACAACCTAAGAGGTCGGAGTGAAGTTGATAAGTAACACGGCCTAACCGAGTTAATTATGTGTAGATTGGTCGTTTTGCTTCAGAACATTTGCGCACATTCTAAGGGGTACTCTACACACAAGAGTTGGCAAGAATTGTTTTGGTTGACTTCCAATCTCTTCTTGGGACAATCTCTAGTTGGTAAATCAACTCGTCAAATCATTTGTCCGGGGTTGCCATTCAAGTGCAGTGGGTATACACTGTTAACGATTGACTCAGCCGTACAGTATTTCCGTGGTAAGCTAAGAATGGATACTGAGTGGCGAATCATTCCATGTAGCCCGTAATCTATTGTTATTAACAGTAAATCACATATTCTTCCATTTCGAGACCGATTTTGAGTGAGAATGCTCAAGTGGGTTTCATTGCGTTCGTGTTTGATCTGCAAGTAAGCTGCATCATTAATCTAACGTTGCAAAGCAAGAAATCAGCTTTTGATTAAATATGGTTTGAGTATTGAAGACAGTTTCCTTCTGACAATTCCGAACAAATGATAGTAGCGCATGATGTTCCAATATGCGAAATTTGACGTCATAATAGAGAACGGTATACAAAACAACGAGATTAAACCGACGGACACATGTGAATGCTCACGACGGAGTATTATGTTTTATAAATTGAGAAATGTATTTTCCCCGCCCGGCGGTGGCCAATCGGATAAGGTCATGACGTTTGCACTTGAAGGACGCGGGTTCGAATCCACCGACCGCCGATCAACTTCCCCACTAGGTAGCTCTCTGTTGGCTGCAAACCGCTTACTGAAAAATGATGTACATTGGCATCACATCACCGAAGGAAGTAAAAGATGAAAGATAAAATAGATCGCAGTGTGATTCCTAATTGGCTTAACTGAAGGCGAAGCGCATCAACTTGCAGTTATGTCTCTAAGACTCCACTGTCCGTTTTCCAAACGGAAATTCCTCCGGTTCACGTGCTTCATTTGCTGTCGACTTTGTTTGGCAGCTTCAAAGTCACTGTGCAAGTGCGGCGAATCGGTCGGAATCATTCTGGTAAGGTATCACCAAGATGCAAATTATTAGACTGTCTTCTCATTGACCCGGCGTTAATCGTGACCGGTATTATATAGTAGTATGGCAACGTCTAAAATAAAATGCGAAATGGTCGTCCCAGGACTAGATGTCTATCAGCGATGTGGAGAGGTTATGAGTAAAATGTGTACCGAGGTTCTGAAGCATATATACAGATGTTGTATACAAAACAATCGAAATTTTGTATATGGGTATTCGACATAACCATTGCAATGTTTCCAAAATAGTTGCATTCTATCAGCCTTCCAGACATGAGGCGACGGAAAACGCTTAGGAATGTGTGGACGAAAAGTTTGTCTCAGATTCATCACTGTGCTGTGATTCTAGCAAGACCGCTTCTAATATCCATTTAGTGGTGGTCAGCAAACTGATTCAGTTTACTCTGGGAGACATCCTTCTATATGATTCAGGACCAAATCATATAGCGCACATCACAAAACAAAAAGCACTGAATGAATATATGAAATATCTGAAAGCACTGCGGAAGAAACGTAGTCGACATTGCGCCAGCTGTTAGCAGGATCTCGGCGATGCTTGACCCGTGATTTCAGGCGAGATAAAACTCGATTTTCTCGCATCCTCGATTTCATCACTCACATAGAGATATTTGTGATATATACTGTGATAGTTCGATACCCATCAGTTCGAATGATAGCTTTGCGATTCCACTTGTACTTGTCATCGGTTCCTGTAGATCTATCAGCCGTAACATAACTCAAAAACGTCCCACTCCATAACACCGTATGCCGGTGTTAACTAAATTTGTGGAAATTGCTTAGCCCCTCACACCGTTGACTGTGACCAAGACAAGAATAACTGGGGCGACATAGAATCGGTTTATCTGTATCTATTGCAAAGATAACAAAAAACTTTGGACCCTTTGCAAATGGGGTGTGTTGCCCTACTGTTTTTCGATAATGCCCACTGGAATAACCCACCGGAACGTCTATCGCATCCAAGCGTCAAACTGTGAACTTGTTAAAATAAGCACATAAATCAGTATCTACATAAGACGTACTATTAATTACCATAAAAATGCGGTCAAACAGTTTCTCCCCATCAGTAATCGTAAACAGTACATATCCTGGGCACTCCAATCGGGATGTGGACTCAAGACGAACAATGGCGATTTGAGCTCCTTGGACCTTGGGCTAAGTTCGTTGATTCTCGAGAGTTTATCAAAGTTCAATACCAAATGATGAATTCAGAATATTCTGACCCGTTTCTCAGTGGTTTCAAGCCCAATGCCTTTGCCAAATGTCTTGCATACTTTCCGAAGCAACTTAATTTTTACAATCCCGTTAGCAATAAAACTGTTATCACAGAGAGTCTGTTTGTTATATAGTCTCCGTTAGTGACTTGTAAAGTAGGAGTGCCTGTGTGCGTTACTTTGTGTGTTTGTGCATGTGAACAAACCTTATTGGCACACGCGATACAGGGTTTCGATGTGCCCGGAGCTGCAGAAATCATATGACCCCAATTTAGCATTTGGTTTGCCGCACACTACTGTGTGCTGACGGGAGATTTGCGGCTAAGTGACTGCAATCGTGTTCAATGAGTGAAACGTACAAATCGTAACATTGGTAATCTTCATCGCGTAGTCTCATACTAACCAGAAGAGAATGATTACACACTCAGAAGTTAGAAAAAATCACCTTTTTGTCTAAACACGAATTCGTCAAATGAAGTACAAAGTGTTTGAAATGACATGCGTCAACGACGTAGTTAAGCTAACCGCGACATCGTACGCAGTTGACTAACAGACAGTTGTTAGAGAACAGAATATTTGCGTTCAAAAATCTACTTGAATTGAAACAGTGCATAACCAAAACAGTAACAGCATTTGAGCCTGTCCCTGTGACTAATCGTAGAATCATGTCCTTTTTGTTTCGGTGCGCAGGCAGATGAGTGCTATCACAACGACAGTTCCCCGACCGTATCGATATGTTTTACTGGCTCATCTATCAAACACCACCTACACTAGCGTGTTTGCGCAACGTTCACAGTGCGACCACATATATACGGTGTCGATCGGATGCAGTTATCTTATCACGATCGGGCGAATTCACGTAGAACGACAAAATGGGTTTGGTTGGAATAATAGTCAGCCTGATTGTTTGTGCTATTGGTGTAGTATGCACTCTCGCCCCGATCATAGTGGAAAGGGAGCAGATTAAAAGTGAGTACATCCTCGCTTCTTCTCTTCTTGTTGTCAGTGTATTGGATGAACTGAGTACCCTGTGTATTTCCTTTTTTTCAACCAACAGATGCTGACAATTATGGTAAAAATTACAAGGGCTCTGTTTCATGCACATTCATCGCGCTGTTCATTTTTGCCGGTGGACTCATCTTCCTCTTTGTCACTCTGTGTTGCTCGTGTAGTGATATGTGCATGGGGATAACAATTGCCGTGGTTGGTGGTGCATCTCGTAAGTTCCTTGTCATCTGCAAAATGGATGCTATGTTGTTAGTAAAGTTATCTTATACTAAACGTATACTAGTGTAAAGAAAAATGTCAGGAAATAATCTAGCATGTGATATGTAGGTTCCACTCAACATAAAGAAACTATGGAACTATTGTATAACCGTTTCATCCTTGTTAGAAATCATCAGCAGTGCATATCCACCGCACCCGTATTGGGACACGAACCCGGGAAGAACGACATTGAGTCAAACGCCTTAGCCATTACCGTACCGGGAAGGCTCTAAACGGCCTGTTAAACTTCACCACATATTGATGTTGCATCTACCTGTCACTGATTACATGGCCACGGGCCGCTAGCGCAGAACAGCAGACCAATACTGATAGATGTCTTTTCTACGGGTGGCCTAAATACGACGAAGGGTTTTGACATGATCTACAGAGTTCGTCTGCTTGGTATGTATTAGTATTCGGAGATAGAATGTTTTCATGATATAATTCACTATGTGATACTAATGCTTGGTTCGCTACTAAGAAGACATGGAAGTACTGTATAGCTCTTACATCAATGTTGGGAATCGTTAGCAGTGCAAACCGGCATGGAATCCCGCCCAACATTAAGCAAACCATTTACGGGGATAATTTAAGTCATGAACAATTATGCCGACTGACCGGTTTCCCTCATTTTGCGCGTGACTGATTTCGCTAACTGTAACGATTTTTTGTTCTTTTGATATTGTCACGATTTCGCGTCACATCCAATCTTAGTCAGTTGAAGCACATCCATTTCCCCATCTCTTTTGTGCCCTCCATAGTGTTCTTCACGATTTGTGCATACGCACTGATGAAGGAATCCAAAGTACCACCACTTGCAGATAAACCAACACCGGAAGAATGGTTGTTCGGTTCCATTGTGGCAAGCGCAAGTGTAATACTCTGCTCGCTCACTTTGGCCCTATCGTAATTCGGCCCTCACGCGAAGCAAACAGGTCGTCTTCCAACCTGGCTCTTTCTGCTCCATTCATCTCGAGCTGATCCACTTGCAAAGGCACTGTTCAAAAAATGCATTGTAATGCGTTTTAGGAATAAAGCTTTTATTCATATTCTCGTAGTTCGATCAAGGTCTCCGGTTACGTTTTAAGATTCGTATAACAGACTAATCGTAACAGTATCGTGGGGATTGTTGCTATGAATGTGCAATGATAATAGAAGTAACCGATATGATCTGAGTGCATTTCGGCCGCCCCGGGAT
>LUCM01008845.1:0-24011 GCA_008360955.1 Fasciolopsis buskii | reverse complement strand
GAAATCGACCCTCACAATGAATGAATGCGAGGCCCACCCTCGTGTCAATGTATCTTTGCCAGCATACACATGATGACAACCATCTTAAGGCGGTGAGTTTAACCGCCCATTTGATGCCTGACAATTGGTCCAAGTCGACATTCATGTTGTGGGTCAGATATGTTCTTGTTTTCTATTTCCAATGATTTCCAGCAATTTCTCAAACCAGTTATCTGCCACTCCAAGCAATCATCTTAATTGACATGTGAGATTCCTTCGATAAGCCGAGGGCATTCTTACTTCTCTTCCTGCCCTGGTTCAATGTGATGATCAGCATTTTTCAGACGTCTGTTGGCCTAACCATTAATGAATCAATGATCCCGTCGCAATGTTCACACGTTCTGATATTCGTTGTCAAGTCCTTCAGTTTGTTCTACCCATGTATGTCCAATAACTTATAAGTAGGGTTTTTCATTATTTTCAATAATTCCCGGAACCTCATCAATTTCTCCAAGGTGGGCATCATCAAGAATATCTCCAACGCTCAGGAGACACCAAAATGATATTAATTTGTGCGGCTGCATTTCGGTTAAATGCGCGATGAACTCTAACGGACTTTCCATTTTCTGTCCACCACAGGATTGGTTTTCATCAACCGACCTCACTAAAATTTGCTTCCGCGAATAGCATTGCTTAAAGAGGGTTTTGTGACCTGAGGCAGAGTTCTATTCTCCTGATAATTTCGTCCAATTGTAGACCATACTTCTTGTGGAACGTACAAATTGGCGAAATATTTCAGTGGTCTATTAAAATTCTATCAGAAGATAGTGGTAAGTCCTATCCATGACGCTTTCGAATTCACCCATATGCTGATAGACGTCGAGCTGGAAAACCATGAAGTTGCTGTGAAATTTGATGTGGTCTCTTCATACACGACTGCATCCATCAAATGCCGTCTGCACTATGTACATTAATTTTTGTTGTCAGACACTTCCTTGGAAGAGCGAACCGTACTAGCTCCAGCCGAAATTATCAGTGGTACAGAACTTTGCCTCAGGTCGGCATACTTCACGTTCAAACATGAGTTGTACAAACAAACGGATGGTATGGCCATGGGATCATCCATTGCAGAAAACCTTTTTCTACACTCGGTTAAATCAAAAGTCTTAATTAATTTTTGTTCACCCTGCACGCTTGTATGCACGATATGTCGACGATACATTTGTAGTCATCAAGTAGGCACAAAAGATAGTTTTCTTCAAGCTCTCAATCAGCAATGTAAATCTATTAAGTGCACAATGAAGTCAGAAGACACGAGTAGAGTCATTAGCTTCTTAGATTGTCGGCTGATATTTACTGACTCACGAATATTCAATATCGGCATTCACAGAAAATCCGCATATTCGGATAAGTATTTGGAATTCACTTCAGCTCATCCACAATGCGTGAAACAGACACTTATTTCCTCGCTAGCCAACATAGTTAAAAAGCTATGCAGTGATGGTGTCGAAAGCAAAAAAGAACTAAGACGTCTAAACGACATGTTGCGAGACAATCACTATCCGCCACGCCTCATAAGAAAACAACTGAAAATTTGCATGTCAACAACCGAGACGAAGAAAGAAGAGAAAAAGAAAACGGCCTCGGTCGTAATTCCGTACAGATCGGGTACTTCGGAAGCAATAAGCAAGGCCTTTGGTGACTTTGATATTCACACTTTCTTCCGGATGGATAATGCTTAAAAGTGCCACTTATCAAAGGCTAAATAACAAGTCGGTATGCAAGACCGAGACAACTGCATCTACAAAATCAGTTGCAAGGAATGCCCAGCAGACAACTGATGACACGGATAACAGAACACAGATGGAAAGAAAAGTGCAGACCTTCGGATAAGGCGGTCTTATCAGAACTTGAGCGCGATTTAGCCATTGTTCTGCATGCCATAGCAGGAGGGACATAACACAGATTATGAAAACACAAAAGTACTCCAACGTGGTATCAGCACCTGCACGGAACGTAAATTTGCCGAGGCTCTGGTGATAAGCGCCCACATGAGGGAAAACTATTCTCTCACCCGTCCTACAGTTCAAAGTACACACATTCACAAACACAGACAACTAAACATCAGTTGGCACGTGAACATTCCCTCAGTCACTTGATTGTAAAACCTGCCTTGAGAAAGACTACTCACGATAGTCGAAACGTGGGCACATTACATCTACCAACAACACTGTTATTAACATTATATCACACACAATTAAAACCAATGCATGGCGCATCGACTTTTCGATATACTCCTTACGTCATTTGGTCATGATATTTGCAAATAAGAATTCTCACTAGAATCTTATTTGGATCGTTAGGAGTGTGAATGGATGATAAGTCTATTTAAGCATCTCGTGGTGTTTGGAGGGAAGATTTTCGTCCGTCTGACAAGGCTAACGTTCAGAAAGGGTACACAAGGTCCGAAAGTATTGGTTTTGCTTCTCAGTAGTGTATTTCACATACGGGGAAATTTTTTTTATCCCTCCGTATGCGAAACTTTCGACTGGGAAGGAAAACAAAAAATAATTCTTCAGCTGTTTTAATAGTCAATGTAATCCTATAGTATTCACAAGTGAGACAGAAGACACTGAGAGGATGTTGCGGTTTCTAGAAGGTCACAGGATCGTAAATAGATAATTGCAATTCATCACCAGCATTTATGACTGGAAGGTTCAAACAAAAATTAGTATTTACATAGTGAATCAGCTCATCCACAGCATTTGAAACGTGCACTCGTTTTGTTATTGGCAAGCAGAGTTGAAGTGTGAAGCGCTAACATTGTCCGTAAGAAAAACAAATACGAGTGTTAGACTGTGTTCTGCTAGACATTCACAGTCTAACTATGTTCATATGAGATGAGATCAAACAGAAGAGAGAACAGCTCGACATATAGATGAAGGAAGACACTACTCCGCTTACGTGGAGTTTCGATACCGGTTAGGGACTTCGAAGGCTGCCAGGATAGTCTTTTGGCATCATACTGTCTACACACAAGAACTGAGGTGTTACTTAATGAAAAGCAATGATCTGGTGCAAATATAGAATAACTGCCTACATTTGCAAAATCAGAAGTAAAGTATGCTATGTTGAATACAGGGGACTAACAAGCAGGCTACAAAAGACCAGAATTACGAAGCTTAAACGAAAGGAAAAAATGAGAGGAAGTGACAAATAGTCTTGGAAAATCCGAAAAAGAATTCGATCTTAGCTTTCCGTAACCTGGGAAGGGGATAAAATATCCGTTACGACAACACGAACGTTTGTGTGATACGCGAAGCGGTCGCAAGCTGAATCGTTGACAATCAACACCCACCCTATCTCGATCGAAACGGCGTTGATATCAGTTGGCACACGGGAAAATCGGCTTAGTCCAACGAAACATTAAGAAACAACACGGTGTGGTAAACAAGCTCGTTTTGCGTTATGCGCAATCGCGCCGGTACATAATGCCGTATGTGATTTACAAATAGGTGATGCGGGATGGATACGTTACAGTTCTAATAGATAAAACAGATCCTCTCTTGTGCGTTTGCATGAGAAGAATCGCTGTTGGAATTATGAGATGGAGAAGTGGGGATGGAAAGCGGTTCACAGCCGTGATCCAGATGTGTAAAGGGGACAAAGCGACCAGGTGTTTTGAGACTGAAAAGGCGAAAAATTGCGCTTCGGTATATGAGGTCATCTGAGAGTGTCAACGATCTAGACAACCATTTCCGCATGCGCTCTGACACTTGTTTAGTCATCCGTCTCTCCGTTCTACTAATGCATATATGTATCATCGCAACTGCAAGTGAACTGTCAGGCCATATGATCAGCAAAACTGTTTGAGTGAGTTCGAAAGTCCAGCCTTTTGTTTGTTTGTAGTGGTTAGGTACGTACGTCTACTGACCGATTTAAGGTTTCTAAAAACCTGCCCTTTTTGCTTGGATTTCTTGACCTTCTACTCTGTTCAATGAAATCTTCCGTGTGACCGTTAGTCAACAACGGCCGCTTCAGGAGCTGTTCTTCGTTCACATCTTCAGCACTCTGTTGAGGACAGATCAAACTAATCACCGCGTGTATGCCCACTGGTGTGCAACCGGGGAATTGTTAGTAACGATCAACCCAAGCGGCTTTACGGTAGATGTTGCGTTGCAGCATTCCATCAAGTTGGTTGATTAATAGAATATCTCAAAATGGAAAGTCGTCGTTTTTTTCCTTTCCCCGAGGATCATAAGAGTTGGTGTGAATGGAATTCTGTGTTGAAAAAATGAATGAGGTACTGTTCCACAGATAAAATCAAAGTACCGTCAATGTAATGCCTTTGAAGAATTTCAGAATACCATCAAGGACCTTTTGTGCGGTCATGTCTAAAAGCATTGGCCAATTCTCGACTTAAAGTATTAGTGGACAACAAAAAAATCAAAGCAAATGGCTTTCAGTGAGGCCTAACAGCATGCACCGACCAGTGCCTTGCTTACAGAGATCGTTACTTCTGAGCATTAGTCCACCTTGACGATCTTCAGTTTTTCACCACTTTATCGATAACCATAAATACAAAACTCTATCCAGCCTAATCCAATGCATTCTTCACGATCTACTGTCTCAAACTCATCACGTTTTGCCTTAACCATTGAAAACGCTAGGCGGAGTGCCTGCATCTCGAGACGTATGTTTTCTTACAATAAATGTGACCCAGCGTTTTAAATTTACTGGTGTTGGGAGGGTGGTTGTTTTTACACAGGAACTTTATTCACGTAAATCTCTCCTGACTTCGGGCGTGGTTCACCTAGCATCTAATCACTAGTCAGACCTGGAAATTCCTCAATGACTTTGGTTGTTTTGAAGCAAGAGGAGGACCCCCTAATCAAACGCTTATCGATTCCACATTCGCCAGGATGTGACATCTAAGCGAATTTGAGTGTCTAATTCAAAGTTTGTACAACGGACAGAACGCTTCGGTCAGACTCACCGGTGGATTGACTCAATAGAGTATGAGCAAACAGTAGTGGTAATTGCCTTGACAATTCCATTGTTAAGCCAAGCCGTTTGATGCTCACGGACCCGTGCGGACAAGCCCCCAGTTATGCAGCCCACCAACGCGGCACCACATGAACAGGTGAACGAGTATGCGCGGTACAGGGTAGAACAATGCTGTACTTTGCCACTTAATAGTAAGTACAAGACCATTTTTGATGTGAAACAAACATGGACCTTGACAGCATAGAGCCCCTTATTAAATATACTTAATAGAAGGCGATGTTTAGTGTCCGCTTTAATATTTCCTTACTAAGGTAGACTGATGCAAGTAGATTTAAGAACCAGTTGACGTAAGAAGTGTATCGGAAAACCGATGCGCCATGTATTGGTTTTAATTGCAAATGATATAATGTTAATAACACAGCGTTGTCGGAAGATGTAATGTGAAAGACTACCCAAGGTAGTCGAAACGTTGGCGCATTACATCTACAAACAATGCTGTATTATTAACACTATATCATTCAGAATTAGATTTAAGAACATTTATCTTCTGAGTCCCTTTTCCTCAGACTTCGTGGTCTGACGGACGAAAGTTTTGGTGTAATCATTTACTGGGAGAAGTTGTAGTTATTCTTCCTTAGCGTCAATCCTACAAATTTTCCGAGCTTTGCCAACCAAACAAAGAATAAGACTCCATTTCTGTTTGTCTAGAATGAAACTGTGAAATTAAGGGTCTTGACAACTCCATATGACTTTCCTGAGTACTGAAAAGTAAATATAACCGTCGATCCAACAATTTAGAGAAACATTCGAAAAGGTTATTTACTTATTTGATTCCATTTCCTATGTGAACTGAACGTTTCAAAGGGCGATATTGAACGTATTCACGATAAACGTTATATCGACGTATGCATTTGTGACATGCAGAATATCATCAATTTCCAGTCTGACGGACGACTCCAGATGACTGCTTTGAAGTGCAGCCACAAAACTGTTCGTGAGTGGTGACCCATCTGGACCGCGAAATGTTCATCTGTTGCTTGTCCCATCAGCCATGACAAGATCAGCGTATGTAAAAATATGTACGTGATACAAATTGCGCAACAAAAGGAAGAAAAAGAAACACGGTACGGTGCAATGCGCAGGACAACTGTTCCACATGGCAACTCGACCACTCCGCTCATTTGCCGTACTACCTGGTTCCTCAAATCTAGAAGAGAAGATTGTAAACGAACAATATACGAAAGCCACCTAACTGTTCGCTTACGTCTCTGGTTCACTAATATATATATATATACGTGCACATATATAACATAATTACTTGTATACTCCTTCGAAGTGCGACGGAGGAAAATGGGATTTGTCCCAGAGAAGGCAGTTAGTGATGAATGGATGGTACGTAGGAGAGGAAATGTCAATGATCGGTTCGAATTTCTCTTCGGAACTGTTTACACGGGTCCCGAAAATCCGGCCAGGATTTTTATTATGCGTCGTTGAATTTTTCTCCACCGGTTCCCCTAAGGTCTTTCTGCTACTAACCTGGTTAAGGTTACTCAACGGCGCTGTTGTGTTACATGGCTCAACTCTCCGTGGTCCTCCCCGGTTTGGTAGACCCGAAGGTCCGCTTCCCATTTGAGGAATGTTGACTGTTGAACTAATGCCAGAAGCATCCTAAGGCCCTTCTATGAGAAAACGCGTTCTGACATCTCGCCGCGCGAACCCTTCAGGTGTACATACGGTCGCCATTCTTACTAGGCTGTTGTGTGATTGTTCCATATCTTCTGTGACTCCGATTGGCCACCCACCTCGCGGCAAAACTCCCGAGACCTAAATTATCGCATCACCTGATCTGAACTTGCTTTTCCGATTTATACACTTTTGTCTTTTTTGTAGAATTGGGAAATACTCCGTGGTCCGTCGCTTCCAAAACACGGATGCTAGATGGTCAACTTGTATCCATTGGCGAAACAGTCTCCCCGTAATGTAGTGGCCGGGATTTTACGAGAATTGTTTCTCATGATGGGTAAATAGTTGGAAGTGAGTACCAGTAAATCAAGACAATCGGAGGTAACACGTACTAACGGCCGACCATTCACTATCTGTTCACATTCCGTGAGAAAGGTGACCAGCATTTCGTCGGGCATTTTCTGTTTGCCACCGATTGAAAACAGTATACGTCTTACCGAACGCACCATGATCTTTCATGTTCCCCCTCGGTGACTGAAGTCAGGGAGTTGAAGTTCCATTGCACTCCCTTCTGGATAAGCCCATCGTAAATCCTGCCGGTAGACCAATTCTCAATTAGGCTTTTCAGTCCGCATTGAGTCCCGACGAAGTTCATCCCGTTGTCACCGAAGATTTTGGATGGTGTTCCTCTTCTCCACATGAATCTCAATAGGACTCAGTACTAAGGGAATGAGATACTTCCAGGTGCACCACATGCATCTGAAGTGAGGAGGTATCCGTATCGCTTCTCGGTCTTAAGACCATGCTTTATTTGGAGTGAATCAAATTAGTCGATTCCAACGAACTGTAAGGGAAACTAAACTTGCTGGGTCCTGATTGTTGGCAGCCGGGCGATCATTTGTTTACCCACGGTCGCCAAATACTTCCGGCATCTCCAGCACTTTATAGTTATGTGCTTGACTGGAGCCCCTCCGTGTACTATCTTCTGACGATTGTTGCCACCTGAGATGCTCCTATATGTCCTGATGGTATGATAAGATCCGAGAAGGATATTGGACTGCTTCACACTTTCACAATTATTAGAATAGTTTAGTCGGCCGCCAACTCAAATGAGCCCATTGATTAGTACGAGCTTAGGTTTGGCTATTGTCGGCTGTATAGGCTGCTTATCAAGACCCCGTTTGCTGTTCGCTTTTTGAATACTTTCATCTCCTTCCCTCACACCTGCTTTCTTCTGTTCTTGATAGGTCTATCAACGTAAAGGGTTCTATGGTTGGTGTCTGGCCTGAGCGTCTACTTGCCATGCTACGGATCTCAACATCTGAAGCAAATCCGAGTAGCTGGCGAGAAACGACGCCACTGGTTTATCCTATAACTTCTCAGAGATTTTCTCAGATATCTGATTTAGTTAGAATTCTGATGGCGATTCTATTTCCGGAATCGTTGGAGAATGTGCTTCATTCATGATTAAGGATTGCGGCCCATCGAACCAATATCCAAAATCCTCGCGTGATGAGATACCTCTCGACACCAAATCCGCAGGGTTCACTTTCGACCTTGCGTGGCGCCGCTGACAAGGCTTTGAACATTGGTGGATTTCTGCTAACCGATTCTCTACATGGGTGCTGAATCTCGTTTTTGTGTTTCTTATGCAGGACAGGAAAACGGAAGAGTCGGTCCAGAAGTATGTCTTGTCGAAAACAATTCGCGCCTTCTCTTCGAGTGTGTGGTAAATTCTTACTGTCACTCTTGCCGCAGCCAACGTCAGTCGAGGGATGGTTACCGTCTTCAGAGGATCCGCTCTTGATTTGAAGAAAAGCAGCTTGAACTATGGGGAAGAAGCACTGGAAAGAACTCTAATGTAAGCAAGCGCTCCATAACCGGCCTCGGAGTCTTCGCAGTATACATGAAGCTGGGTTACGCCGTCTACGGTTCCGGACTTACGCACACATCTAGGAAGTTTTAGGGTCCCGAGAATTCTCATGCTTCGCAACCATTCGTCCCAACGTCTCAGCTAGTATTTTCCAATCGGGTGTACCCAATTTAACCTTTCGCGGCATAACTGCTGCAACATCGTTTTACCAAAGAGAATGAACTGCGAACCTAGCCTCAGTGGGTCAAATATTGACGAGAGCATTGCCAATAATCCCGACGCTTTCGTGGCTTTACCTGAGTATCGTTCCATTTCAAACCCAAGATTCTTTCTGGTACTGATTTGAAATTGTCGATTTCCATAGTAGAGTGAGCCAATTCAGATTATGGCAGAAATTCATGTAATTCCTTGTAACTGGATACTGGCTTACGCAGTCGGAAACCTGCGTTTGCCAGCAAGGCGCTGATTTGACCGACAAACAACTTAGCGTTATGAACAGTTGGCGGAAATACAAGGCAGTCGTCAACGGGAAAATTATCTCATACTGCTTTGGTGACAAATTCTTCATACCGATGTCCCCAACCAATTGCTGTTCGACTTGGAGCAAATTTGGCACAAAATGGAGATGAGGGGGCGCCCAGCGGATGCGATATCATTTGATATTCAACCAGGTTGCCCTCCAATTGATTATCCTTTCACCACAGGAACCTCAAGGCACCCTTTTCTCCCACTGGCACTCGCATCTGCATAAATGTTTCTTCAGTGTCCGCTGAAAGTGTAACAGAATTCTTTCGGAATCGAAGAAGCACCCCAAACAGGCTTGTCGGTGTGTCCGGTCCTTGCAGTAAGTAATCACTCATAGAGTGGCCCTGAAACGTTGCGGCACAGTCGAACACGATACCCAAATTGGCGTGATTTCAGGGTTGGTGACGGCGTAATGTGGTAAGTACCACCTTGGCTCGTGGTTCTTTCCTTGGTGTTCATCAGGGACTATCTCTGAGTGGACCTCATTATTCGCATGCTCGGATGAGGCCGGCTGTCGACGCCAGCTTATCAAACCTAATTCGGGAAATCCGCACTTCACGGAATACCATTTCCTGCAGATCCCTGAACTTAAGATAATTTCCACACCTCAACATATAATCGACCGACCCAGGCCACAACTCCTGGATCCGAATAGGTAACGCTCGGATGACCTGTTCCATCGTTTGCAATGAATTCAAATCCCCTGGGTAATTCATTTGTGTGAGAGCGACTTCACAGTTGAGCATTTTTAACGGTAGCTTTATCAACGTGCCAGAGTCTTTGAGAAATGACTTCAGCCTCCTCAACAAACCATCCATCAACGGTCTAGCCAGCACGTGTTCTTGTCCCCAAAGATCCATCAGGATATCTCTAGCTTTTTGATATGCAACCTCTGGATGCAGCAAGACGCAATCCTCTATGGTATCCCTGGCTTGTCCCTTGCAATAGTGTAATAGATACAGGAGTCTTTGTCCGTCGTTTCTAACACTGTTCTCGAATGAACTAGGGCCTCAAATATCGATTCCCTTTGTATACGACAACTACTCAAGTAATGAGGCTGGCATTTTTCATCAAGCCCCTCGTTTTTGCAAGTATCCAAACCCGGACCGTTTTCTTCATCTTCTGCAAGCGCTAGCTTCAGTTCCCCATCTCAGTTTTGCCCTCCGTCTCAAGAAGCTTTTGCTGTGCATCCAGTTCTAGTTTTTCTTTCAGCTGCTTTTCTCCTAAACGGGTTAGCAACAAATCAAATCCTAGCTTTATGGGAAACCGAACTGCTCCTAGACCGGCCTGGCAGATCTGTAACAGCAGTAGAGATAAAACCAACTCCAATTTCTGAAAACGAATCACGTGAACGACGAAGGTCGTCAAGCAAAGTTAACCAACGGCAAATCCACGCTTGTGGCAATGGCAATAGTCCAGGTTGCGTCAACGATACAGTCAAATTGATGCGATAAAACAAAAAGTGGGATTTGTCCCAATTTGTATTGATAAATCTTTCGGTTAGCATGATGACAAATGATTGAACCACTGGATGAAGATGCTATTTTGTCTCCAACTGGAATTGTATTAGAAGACTCAGTGGAAAAAATAGAAACCTGCATCTTACTGTTCCACCGTGACGACAGGGCAACAATTATCGATTGAGGACCGTACTGCGTTAGTTCACTGTTCAATCGGGCTGTTTATTTCTCCGAATTTCACGTTTTAACAAAGGGTTATAACTGATTGGGAAATGAGATGAACAAGACAATGTCTTTGTGTGGTATTATTTTTGCAAATTCCCGCCGACGTACAAGTTTCTCATTGTTTCTGTAACAAGCGCATTTCTCTGATTAAGTGGCTATACCATCACACTACAACTGCAGGTAGGACCATATCGGTAGGTTTTGAATCTTCTCTCAAATTTAACATTCCTTACCAAAATATCGGTAGAAAGCTCCGTGATCGCATTAAAAATGCTAGTTCAGTTGAGCGGATGCCTGCAAAATTTCATGATTTTCCAGTTAGAATACACCACTGACATGAAGACCTGGTCATTGAGTCCACACTGAAAAACGTGGTGTTTTGTCGATGGGCACGCTTATCTGTCGGGTTTTTCGTGATTTGAAAGGCGGTGGTCTTACGGAGTAGATTGATTTTAAGGGGCTTCAGACGGTTATGGGCCGAGAACCAGAGAACTTTCTTTGTCACTAGAGGCTTTTCAATGCACTGTGCATGTATACACGTGAGTATCTTTCGTTGTCGCTGTGTTCGGTGGCCACGGGCAACAAAGCGCACCAGACTGATTTGTGCACATGCTGGTTGTACCAATGTGGTCAGCTTACCACGAGGAAGGTTGCCTAAATTTTGCATAGACCATATTCGAGAAAAGCAATTGTTTCTCCCTTCAAAACTGCCATATGAGCAAGCCTTCATTGATCAGAGCGAGCGAGTTGATTTTCGAGTGCCAGTCGTTTATTTTACGGTGGGCCTGCTTGTCATAAATATGACGATCCTAACCGGACAAGATCCACGGCAACCCACCCTTTGTAATATGTGAGCATAACAAGCACATGTCGGCCAGCCAATAATATGAAGCAAAACAACGTTTTTGTGTTAGTGATTGAATCGAATAGTGATCAACGTAGATACTTATAACAGAAACTACTGGTATCCATTTTATCTGATGTTTACGTTGTCAATGTATTATTTTTGTTTACTGACAGTAATTTAGCACCAGAGGATATCGATTTCAATGTCCACGAGAAGTTAATAGCGGATTCAACTTTCCTGTCCGGTTAGCTGCATTTATTTACAACGAACAGCTCTCATGCAAACGTGCATACGAGGAAAAACTCGTTCAAGTCGATCCTTTGAGAGTTGTACCCTCGGTGGCTTTCGAGGAGGGTACTTTTGTTATTATCGAATATAGTCGGCAAGACCTTCAATTAGCTAGGCTCCAATTCGCTGATCTGTGTCCCTGTCATTTGCAGTTATAACTAACACGTTCTCCTTATCGTTCAGAATTCGACATTCAAAGATTTTCATCCAGATTGGTTCTGTTCTCTAATTCTCATTGTTCTGGGCTGTATCCTCATTGTAGACAACCCGGTCTTAGAATAGCAATCGTGCCGGCTGGCAGACAGCTCTTAGTTGCACAACATCAAACAACACAACCGCTCCGGCCTTTATAGCACAAGCATCAAGAAACTG
This sequence comes from Fasciolopsis buskii, assembly GCA_008360955.1. NCBI lineage: Eukaryota > Metazoa > Platyhelminthes > Trematoda > Plagiorchiida > Fasciolidae > Fasciolopsis > Fasciolopsis buskii. Next base: position 11,752 of record LUCM01008845.1, on the reverse strand, counting down.
CTATAGTCAACCAAAATTTTAACTCTCAAATGCACTCAGACAGACACAATTTGCAATCGAGAATGTTGACTTAGTGAAACTGTGGAGAATGACCCGGTTGTCCTAAAAAACGTTCCGTTCATTCGTCAGCACAAAGCTCAGTGCGAGATATGCGGTGGTGCTCTAGCCTACATCAACAGCTAACGGTCTGGCCGGTTTAGTATCTTGGGGCTATCCTGTATAGTCTTGATTCAATAGTGATTTCATTAAATACGTTGACTTGCCTCAACATCTTCCTCCGACCAGATCCAGATAGGCACCCCTTCGACTTTGGTTCAGTTGTATGGTCGGAATTATCTGAATTGCGAAAATGACGGTGTAAAAGATCCAACTAACTCCTAGATCGTTTCAGCATTTAAGACTGACCTGGACTACCATCAATTTTCCCAAGAGAACGGAACCGTGACTAAGCTGTTGAGTTTATGGAGAACAACTAGGCAAACCGAAAGTCCATGTGTTTTCAGATTTTTTCCTCTGGTTTTCAAAAACCATTTACATTATCTTGCCAAGCGCCATGCATTTAAGGCCAATTTGTAAGCGCGTATGGCGTCGGTGCAATAGTACAAGTTGAAAGAAAATTGCAAAGAGGAAGACAGATTAGGTAAACCGTCAAATGGAATAACCTTTTCCGTATATTTCTTATGAGATTTACTTTTTTCGTTTGCTGACGAGGAAAATTAGCCATTGTGCATTCACGTCCCTAAATTTGGTTAGAAACCATTTCATTTAACGTCTGTCCCGGAAAATACTGTTCACCCTTTGGGTCCCAATCAGAATGAATGGACTTATCAACCGATGCCAAATCTCAGGGTAACTTTTTTATCCCTCTTTCGTTAGTCCCACACTGAAAGCCTGATCGGTTCTTCCAGGTTTGGCCGTACATTCAGGCAACGCTTTGGAGATATCAGTGGTTGGATACAAAAAGTCGCTGGGGATCCTGGACGTCGAGTGGCCAAGTCTCGCGTTTTTAAAGAATAACACTATCAACCGTGCTACTGTTACTGATGGAAACCTGGATGATGTAATAACGTCACAAGTGTCTCAGGCTCGCGAATGCTGCTATAGCTGCCATGAAGCCTCCGAAATACTGTAACCTACTTCAAACTGACCACCACAAATAGCTAGTACACGTAGACATTCCTACTAAACGTTCCTGCTAACCTTGCAGATATGCCGTGTACTATGGGGATGAAAAGCGCTTACGGTACTGAGAAGATTCAAATTCCAAGCGATTAAAAAATTCTATATTGTTTTCGGGTTATCGTCTAGCTCTTATTCTAAATCTCTACTATTGGTGAGGTATTCAACAACAGACCAGGTCAAACCTTGAAGAGAATTGAAGATATTAGATAACCTGGAAATGATGATGGGTAGCGAGTGCTGCTCATGAGCCGTAACCTGACCTTAAGTATGAGGCTGCAACTCTTTGGTATGCAGTTCCTCAGAAACGAGATCAGTGCAGTTCTGTAAAAGTAGTCGAGGCAGCACCGACATCTAAGGAAAATTGACTGTCAGTCTTTGACGACTGTATCGGTACTGTGACAACTTCCGGTGGATGAAGATTTGATAAAAGCATCCACAGCTGGCACGAACTCCCAGTCTGCTATTTGCAAATTTGTTTCGTTGTTCGATCTGAGAACAGTGACAAACTAACAGCTTTGATGGTATCGGGATTAGCTAACACCCTTCTGGTTTGTTCAGTCACTGTGCAAATCCTTCCTAGACATGAAGACGACAATCGATTCCACAGTGAGAAAAGAAATTTAGTGTAATAACAGACCTTCCGAAACAAAACTTGAAATTCTCTGACAAGTTTCATATTGCCATCTATAAGTAGGCATGGGTAAAGTCCATCAGTGTTCGCATCACGCAACTCATTGTGCTTTGGATTGCCCCGCGGATCTATGGGTCAAAAACATGACATGCCGAAAGAAGCCTGGGAGATATTTTGTAGTGACTGCAGGAGAGGCTGATGCTAGAGTAAATCGAAACCGTACCTTACAATGATGCACACAGGGTAAAAGTCTTCATTGCCGAATGCGGACAACTAAACCGCCAACTTCATAGACCGCTTCCTTGCAAGTGATACGGATGAAATTAAACATTGTTCGGGGTTTTCAATAACGGCAGCGTGTTTCACCTCTCATGCACCATAAAACCATCAGATATGGCGATCCCCATACAGAACTATGTTGAGTTCACTCCAATGTGTTGCCAACCGGAATAAACTGTCTTGCGTGAGCAAGGTACAGAGATTTAGCACAGATCCAAGGTAGCACAACATGATGAACAAGCCACACCCCAGTATAATAGCAGAATGTAAAGAATTCTTCAAAAACGGCTATTCCTGATTAATGTTATCGGACAGCATTGTTTTTAGCTCTCAGGCTATCACTTTTCTTAAGTCTGAAGGTCAATTTGAACGAAACAACACCTCGCAGTTTAACGGCTGCTTCGTTATACTTTTAGACTGCTTCATTTGGGAGATCGCATAACTTTTGGCAGAACAAAACTTGGATTGACTCTGACCTGCTGCCTATAGCAGCATAGTTCATGATGGGAAGTAGATTGTGTTTATAACAGCGGCAATTTACTTAATTTGCATGCACCTTCAAGTCCTACTGCACACTGCAGATTTTCCACCGAGAACCAGTCAATTAGTGCTACCTCGGGTCCGTGAAAGAGTTCCACCCGTAAGCTAGCAAGATCGCAGACAGTAGTCTCGCGGTCTACAGACAGTCGTAAGTGAAGCTGTATTAGCAAATTAGATAGACATGCCAATTATGAGACTAAACTGGAGACCTGTACGTGACCTTAGAATGCAACACACAGGTGACTAGGGTTTTCAAAACACTAGATAAACAAGTCTGTGGTCTAATGGGCATCCACATTTACACATTAAATGTGGCCCGTTTGATAAGGAACCGAGGCCGCAGAAGAAATTCAACTGGTGAAAACGAATTCAGTGGGATCCGGAAGCTAGACGAAGGAAAACTCCACAAAACAAGGCCAGAATTTCCCAGAAAAATGCTGCCACTAGTACGGTCAACTTGATATTCCGATGAGCGTGAACATTTTGTGAGAATAAGGGCGGGATGTGAGATTATAAAACACAATACGTGTGTGCGTTGAGTATACGCTAGCGTGTGTAAATGTCTCAAAGCGCTGCAATGAGTGTTTGAGATATCTATCTCTACCGCTGCTGTGCCAGTTCCCCGTCGAGTGGTTCATGAACTTTGTGCATCCGTGGAACATGAAGAAGTGGCATCACTTCGGTTTTCTGTTGGTCCACATTCGTCAAGTTACACTTCCATCATCTTGATCTTATAGTATTTTATAAGGAGACTGGTGGCAGGGCAAAAATCAGCATGTCCTTGACATTTCCGCTGTTTGTCCGCGATCGGTTATTCAGGGATCCTGGGTCCACCGTATTCACAACCAAAAACCGACATGGCGATCATTAGCCTATCCACGTACTTGTACCATTCGGCTGTACAGTTCAGAGCGTCCTGAAAACAACTTGGTGACCCGAATCAACTAATTACTTGATTATCGTACTTGATACTTAATACTGTCAACTCCATCTTGTCCTCAGCGTCTTTGCACCACAGAACTCAACACGTTTCTCTGTTTTCGGTTACATTCACATCTCCATGATTTGACAGCTGAAAAAAGTTAAGGACATGGTTGCAAAATAACAGCAAACGATTGTTTGCCTTAAATCGAATCTTGTTATGGTTATTATTCTGTGAGTTTCACGTTGAATTTCGTCGATCGAAGAGTTTGTTTACGATGAGTTCCGCTATCACGTTAGATTTCGTTAAGCTTTGACAGTGTAGCTATGCTTAGGATACTCTGGTTATATCGCTTTAGGAAGTGACAGTGTACAGAGCATTTACCAAGCCATATATCTCTTGGAAATTGTTTATACTTCCGGGTAAAATATACCGAATGAGGTACTTCGACAAGACTGATTTAGTATTTTGGCTTTAGTCAACTTATGAATCAACTGACTGAATTTTTCAGTAACATTTTGAGACTCAACAGTCTGAAGGAAAAGTGGGACCACTTTCGCGGGGATAACATCACAAATGGTGAGATTTGGTGACACATTGTTCGAATGCACGTTATCATCTGAATATACTCAGACGAAATGTCATACATCAGTCTGATATGAATTGTACTATTTTGTGCTCCCAGAAAGCATTCTAAAGTGTAATCTTGCTATTGCGAACAGGTCGTGCATTCCGTTTTTTCATGTTTATGAGCCACACCTAGAGACACGGAGAATCATCGGGTTCTCAAGCAGATTCGGATCGAGAGTTCTGTTAGAAATTTTCACCCACCGATCAACCGCGCTTATCACTTTCAAACGCCATGGTTCGATTGCATCTCTTTCGCTTTTCTCGTCATCAGAACCATTAGGGTAAGGCTGATTTTAACAGGAAGAACGTCCTTTTTCGGCACACCCACTTCAGTCAGTTTATTTGTATAGTGCTGGATAACCAAAAGAAATTAAGTGATTACAATCTGGACCGAAAGAGGTTTGGGATGTGTCGAAAATTCGATGCGCCATGTGATGAATTTATGTGTCCGATTCCTCAGAAGTCAGTAACACAGCGCTATGGGTAGAATGTGCGATTGGCCTTGAGAAAGGCTTTCAAAGGTAGCCGAAATGTCAGCCAGTTACAAATTTCACCGACAACGTTGTATTACTAACTTTCAACCAATGGCATACTTCGAGTTACTATAGTTTGCAGTAAAAGAATAAGTGTACAGCGAAATTTCCGTTCGTCCAACAATATGCACAAAACAAAGTGATCCTGGAATTACTGGTTTGAAATAAATCACGTGTGAAATGTGAAATATCGCGGATAGGAAGGGTAACCAAATTTAGTTACCATAACCGAGTGGAGCAGCGAAACTCGTTTTGCCTATTCGAGATGATTGAGAATAGAAAATGTTGGCTAGTATGGTCAACGATATCAAGCTGAGGTGAAAACCTAATTAGAGTGACAACACTGTAGAGATTGTGATATTGGACGATGGCCAAGCGGGTAAGGTCGCGGCGTTCAGACGTGGAGATCGAGGATTGGGGTCCTCTCGCCGTCGGTCAACTTTCCCACCTGGTAGCCCTCTGCGGGCCGCGGCCTCCTTCCTGAAAACGATGTACATTTTCTTTCATCAATAAAGGAAGTGAAAGATAAAAGTAGTGACGTAACATTAGTCGGAAAATCTTCTATCCAAGAAGCTCCACAATAGATTACTGTTCTGTAGATCTCAACCGCCAAGAGCTTGTAGATTGGCTAAACTCCGTGAGACTACTGTACCACTAGTATTGGTACTGAGCATGAGCAGCTCAACACGACCACGGCAACGTCCAGTATAATCCAATGATTCTTGAACCTATGAGCAAGTCACTAGAAAATCATAGCGCATCGTGGAGAAATAGGATGCTCTTTTGGCAGACACTGTAACTTTTATCCTTCAGTATTCGTCGATAGTGACATCAAAGTTAAAACCTCCTTGGTGAAGCAAAAACGGGAATGATTCCGAGATACAAACAGAATGGACGGTTTCTTTAAGATGAGAAGCACGACCGAAGAATGGATAGGATGGCCACTCGGACTCGTTCTAGCTGATATATTTTTGGTCAAACTGGAAAGTAGTTCAGTGGACAGCAAAACAATAGATTTTCACCACCACACCAGGTACATAAATGACACATTTGTAACTTGTACTTAAGTAACTTATACTCCAAAAATGACAGTAGTGGCACAGCTCACAGCAAAGTCAAAAGAGATAACTTACTTAATATTTTGGATGTGGAATTACGTTGAATTTCGGAGTAGCCATACAGAAAAGTGTCTATATCAAGGATGGGACAGTATACACATTTACAAACTTTATTCGTCTCCCGCGAAAAGAGAAGTTATCGAGCCATCTCGTCCATAGAGCAGGAATTGTTGGCAGCAGAGAGATAATCGACGGAATTTCGGAACATATTAACGAGTGTGTTGCGAGGAAATGGCTAGCCAAAAATATCCATCCGTCGTTGCATGAGGAAAGAAACGTGCAAACTGCGAATTGTTCCGTTAAACAAAATAGCGTTGAAAGATTGCTAAATTATCCGCCGGTGCGCGCTGGTGAACTAGAACGATTAGTAGTTTGGTCCATAAAGCGTATGTTTGGTTAGGGAAAACCGGCAAATTAAATCTTGAGATCTGGAGTGAAGAACCGCAAGATGCTTCAAGAGGTTTGGGAGTGGTAGTGAGCCGGGCGACAATGGACATGTCTGCTGCAAACATCGAAAAAGAAAATTTTTTTCTCAGCGCCATTAAACGGTGGAAAAGCGACAAAACTGTTGGAACAAGATTTTATCGACTACCCAATGGAAGTCATTTTCCGCTGGTCATTTCAAAGTTTTAAGTAGTGCAAAGCCGCTATTGTTCAGCAGTCCAGAGTTGGATTGCTGCGTTAATCTCAGTCGTTTGTTCTATATCATTTTCCTTTCTTTCCTAGTACAAATTACAATAGACTCAAAATAAGACAAGTGTCAGAAAGTGTATCAACGCAAAGAAATAATTTGGACAGTCCACAGCCTGATCTCAGTGCGTGTGTTGGATGGTGATCACCAGATAGACCTGTAAGCAGCCTGCAACCGGTTCCATCAACTTACAGATTTTACACCTTGGGATTTCACAGCCAGTTGTTCATGACACCTGAAGCTACGTACATCTGACTGTTAAAACCGGCTTCGTGCAAGCAACGCAACCTCGTGCAACTCTGTTGTTGTTTTGTAGTAATCACCGTAGGTGTTTCCTCAATTACAACATCTGATCTGATTCGACATGCCCCCCTGCGTTGTATCCGCAAGTCTTGGCGTTCGCTTCCTCGTCTTTCGTTTTCCTATAATACCACATTACATACCTAATTTTATTTTAAACTGGTACTGCCACAATCACCTGTGTTGAACCCGTGGTCAAGATACCTTTGTTACTCAACACTATGCATACACGTACGTGTGAATGCCTGAAGTGACTACACCGAAAAGGAATTTCTTCGTGTTGAGGTTGATTTTCTTGATTCCGTAAAAATACTGTACAATAGAATCTTATTAGAGTCACTTTCAGTCGGTCAGTTTAAGAATTCACTGGCAAAGATCATTCATCTAAGGATGCGATTCGTTTACCTGCCCTTTTTATATTTTGTTTATTTTGACATAAGGGCTCAACATTCCTGGGAAACGTCTATAACGGTTTGCATGATATTGACCTAAGAAGCAAACCGATGTTGGTAGGTTTGAACCGCAACATTCAGTTCGTGGTTGAATTTCGTTGTCGTTTTCCTTTCTGTCTACTGACGTTCCGAGTGGTGGCAGCAGTTGAACCATTGCACATTCATAAAGCAAATTCATTCTGACAACTTCACCTTAAGTGTCCTAAGCATTTTTTATGTACATATAGTATCGTAACTGTTAGGGATTCGGTCAGCCAGATCCTGGGTATTGAGGCTAACCACGAGTTCCCGCAAATCGTCGTCGCAGGATATGCTCCATCCCAATCTATTTAGATCATTTCAGCTTGGATAGATTGAATTTTGGCTTCCAGCCAATCAGGCATTTACTTTTTTGCGTACTCCATTGCTGTCCGAGAATTCTAACGCCGCATTTGCGCTTTTTTGAAAGGTAATGCTGTTCCAGACAACCATACTTTTCATTTACCCACAAACCTATTTCAACGTCCCATCTTGGGACCGACAACCAGCCAGTGATCATCTAGAACGTTTTTACAACCATTCATATCACTGCAGCTGGACACGTGTTCGTACTGTCTGTTACATATTAGCACCAGTCTAATGACGAAAACCTGAGTATGCACTTTGTCAAAGGGTAGAGCAGAAGCTTCGTCACCGTGCGCATCCGATAGGTCCTTTCACAATGTGAACACATTAATCGAATCTCCACGATTACGTCCATATCTGTAGCAAAATGAGTTCAGATTGCAAGGTCATCCTTTATAAAGTTCGCACCATGGGTATGTTCACTTTCTACAAATTGGAATTTATATCTTTTTTAAACAATCGATATCTACTAGTGAGATTTACTTCACTGTGTACAATACTACAGGTGTGGTCTCTCAATGGTCTCATACAGCACCGAGACACTTTCGGATCCTTATTCACTGCAGTTGGATTGGATCTAAATGGCTGTTCTGTATATCCCACCTGATAACAGTTTAACTCATCCAGCTGGGTGAATATTCAGTGACAAGTACACAACGGAACTCATTAATGGTGTGAGCATGCGAAACAAGAGAATAAAAGTATAAACAATGAATTTCTACATTTCAGGGTAACAGCATCTCGAGTTCATAGAGTTTTGGTCAGGTTACTGAAAAATCGGGTGAGGTAGAACGCAGCTGAGCACTTATGTGTGTGTGTTTGTGTGTGTGTGTGTGTAAATGAGCACATGAATCAATCTATAAGTGTTGCACAAGCGGGCAAAATGCAAATACAAAATTTCTTGTGCAGTGGGTAATGTGGGTGGTAAGTATATTATCCCGGAAATTTTTACAGTTTGCTGATAGAATATAATTGTAATGACTTTCCGCGCAAGTCACGGGATGCAGTCCGACACAGCTTCACGTTAGCCTACATGATCAATAGGAACCGTGACACAAGCGGTCGTGAAATACAAACATTCCGCAAAAGCGATTGGACAGAACGCATTTCACAAACCGTAATATTTCCAAAATTGTATATAAATCCATGAGTTGTAAATATAACACGAACTTGTTTCCTTTCTGTTGTGGTCTGTTTGTTGACTTTAGTCGGTGGTGCAGTTTGGATCAGAGGGAGTTCACTGCCTACTGGTAATTCGCATTCGTTTGTTACGTTGACTGACCGAACTCCTCGCACTGGTTCCAAATCCAAACACAGCAACTGGCTTCGTGCAATGGAGCTGCCTAGCATTGAGGAGTTGAACCTGTATTTTGTTGTCCCCCAGAAAAAAGACTGGATTTAACTGTTCGAATTCTAGTGCAGCGTGAGTAGACGTGAAGGAGAATCAAACGTGGTTTTCCTCATCGCTGGCATTTCCAGAATCTCCCGCATCGATGCCATTCAACGAACCAAGTCTTATTACTCAGCCATATTGTTCCGGTGAATCTCCAAGCTACGAAGCGTGCGTAGACTCACTGGTCCACGGCCCAACCTGAGGTATCATGAATTCATTCAAACGCTACAGGCACAAGCGTCCAAACGTAGATATGGAGATCAACTGGAGTTACAGTTACGCGACCGATTGATTGTCGGTATAAACCATTCCAACGTTTAGAAAAATTACTGCTACAACATGATCTTATGTTTGCCGAAGCTCGAGCGATTTGTGAACAGTCAGATAATGTATCCGAAGCCACAGCCGGACATTCCGTTACTCGGTCTCAAGTCCCGTCCGTTCGATAATCCACACAGATGGACTCACAAACCATTTGCAAGGGAAATTCCCGAATGATGGTCCACGTTGGTAAATCGTGTGGTGAATTCCACTTATGTTCCACATGTCGATTTCGTGCGGGAAGTCCGGACACATTCAGAAGGCATGCAGAAGCAAATCGGGCAACTTGACTGACCAGAGGTTTGGTGATAGTGATTCTACCTCTGTATCACTATGTCTTCATTCTGAGGGATACCAGTGTGTGCATCACACTATTGAATTTGATGATGACGTATCTCACACTTTTATAGTTGATACGGAGAGAACAGAGTCTACCATATTGCTGCAGGTTCAAGAAAGGCTTTTCCTGCGATTTGAATGAAACGGACGGCGACTAAGATATCAGCAGTAACCGGTCACTGGCTTTGTTCTCCTGGAGAGGCGTTCAGAAGAACGACAGGACAATTGCAGAAACCAAGTTTTCAATTTTGCGTGAGAGTCTCTCTATTTTGAAACTGAAAGCAATGTAGTGGTTGAAAATGTCACTGGAGTTTGACGGTGAGCAGTTTCCAAATGGAGAAGTAGGGTTCCGGTACGGATTTTGATGTCAGTAAACAACCAGTACAAACAAACAAATGTCTATTTCTCAAACAAATTCGAAACTCCGTGATTCCCGATAATTCTGATGTAATTTCTGATAATGCACATTCTGCCAGTGACCTTCCATTGTAATTTAGATCTTTTTAACAATTTAACCGGAAATAAGTTGAAACTATATTTTTGGCTTATGGATTTATATACAACTTTGGAAATAATGCTATTGGTTGAGTGCGTTCCATTCAATCTCCTTCGCGGAATGTTTGCATTTCACGATCAACTGTTCTCACGGTTCCCATTAGTTACATGTTTACGTAGGCCAGCATGAAGCAAACTTACCACAGCCTTCCTCCCTCACTAATTTCTCATCGATCTGGTTTGTTTGCCAAACTGACTTCCGAATCGGTACTGCAACCGGTGGCGTTGGCGAATACTATGCAGCCGTTTCATCTGTTAGCAGATTCCTTGGATTCTCGTTCACTGTCTGGCCATCATCCAAGTCGACATTCGGGGCACAGGGTTCTCTAAAATGGATATGAGTGAGATGCCGTCCATAACCAATAGCGTCATTGAAATCAGTTATTTGCACCATTGGCCGGTCCAATTGCACGCGCCGGAGGGAGTTCATTGCATCGTAAACAGGTACCGTCGCTCTAATCAAGACATCTCAATGAGAACGGCAGTCGGCTGGATTTGAATAACAAGGCAGGGCTTGCATTCGTGAATGCATGAGATGCATTACAACATTGTAGCAGGAAGTTGTCTATGAGTGTCTGCAGGTCCTGCAGTGTTCTGAGATTGTTAAATAAGAAGGCGCTCTTCACCGATCGTACCACGTTATTCGATGTGCCATTCGAACACAGGTGGCGCGGGACTTTACGCAGGTGTCGACATTCAGTGCGATCGAGCCAACATTTCAACTCATTTGAACAAAACGACGACAGCTTGTCTATGACGAAGAGCAGTGAGAACAATGAAATCGGTCAATGCATCTAGTGTTGATCCAGTCGGATGATTTGAGAATGATGAGTACCTCATTAGAATCCCTTGAAAAATTAGAGGAACGGAACACAGGCAGTGCTGTAATGCACAGGGAACAACGAAAGACTTGAAAAGAGTCAAAAAAACTTTACTTTATAAGACAATTTCATTTCTATGAACACCAAAGTAGTGCCATCAAATATGCACGGATTACCACTAATAGTGGTTCGAATGCATTAAGTAGATTTTTTGAAAATTACGATTGAACATATTCAGAAAACAAGTTCCCGAACAAGCTGCTTCCCAGTGATTCATAATCATGCCTTCACATCACAGAACAATAAGATGAATTTTAAAACGGATTGGATAATTAAGATAAGGAAATATGAATTGGAATAGATTGGTGACGTCCCATGCATAAACCAAAAACAGAGGAAAATATAACGTAACTTATTTTGTGATCTACGGTTTGCATTGGGACGGAGAGTGAGCCAAACGAGGTGGAAGGCAATCACAGATTGTTTTCGAGTGCAAAGTGGAGGATTGTAAACACAGGTTGCGTCAACTGCCCTTCTGCTCAATACCAGAACACCTTCAACATGGACTTTTGATCTCGACCTTATGCGAGACCCTTGTAAGCTACTCAAGCGAACGTCTGAGCCAGGCGAGGCGAACAAATCGACACAAACCAAAAGAAAC
>LUCM01008844.1:0-13047 GCA_008360955.1 Fasciolopsis buskii | reverse complement strand
GAAATATTAAGAAAAGGATAGATTCTTTTGGAAAATTAGTAGCAGAAATGAAATCTGCGGCTCCAAAAACCTTGGAATGGTCGTTGACCATAACACCACCTCAGTCCAGTTTGATGGGATGTTGCCTCAGACACTCTATATAAATAACGGTGTTCCTCGAGCCTCTATACTTGTGTTCTTCCTCTTTGTTCCACTTATTGCTGATCACAGAGCAACAACCTTTAACCCGAATAACTGTTTTGTTATTGATGACTCTCTTCCCTGCTTCCTTTCCTGATCTACTACTCGCCAAGCCACTGTCAACATCGATCGCGATCGTACTGTTCTCATTACATCACTCCACTCCGATCTAGGCTGATCTCTGCTTAGGACTCTATCACCCATATCCGTATCAGCCTTCCCAAGGTTTCTCTACTTTCTGTTTCACTCAAGCATCTTTATTCTCTTCAATGGACTTTTGATTTTGTTTCTCTTCGTTCCACTGAGTCAATTTCATTACGGGACTTATCCATAACTTCCTGTCTTCGTTGCCCTCCATTTGTGTCAATTCTCGCCTCTTGTGCTACGCTCAAAGTTGGTTTTCTAATCTGCACTAGACAGGTTTTTGCACTCATCTATTTTCTTTTGCGTACGAAGCGCAAATGCGCCTAACACTTGAAGATTGGAGTTGTATCTGAGGTGATTTCTGGTCTATCACCGTTCGTTTGGTCAGTTATCCCTTCTCGACTTCTAGTCTGCTATTACATGTTCAGCTCTTTTCTGTCGTTTCCGCTCTTCAGAACTCGATTCGTCAGTTCGCGTTCTCGTCCTCGTTCTTCTGATAAGCAAACAACCAATCACTCCTTACAGATTTCCATTCTCAAGTGTTGACCTCGATTTCAGTCTTCCTTTATTCCCCGGACTGCAAAGCTCTGGAACACTCTTCCTCCATCCTTATTCTCGACAACCTGTTCTTTAAACAGTCAGCAAACTAAATGTTACTGGAATGTTTCCCTCATTCCTTCACTTTACAGTGTTTTTTAACTATTGCGAACCACAAAAGGCTATCAGCTGTCACCAGGAGTGGATATGATATTCCACCACACAAAAGGTTAGTGCACTTTTTCGCTGATAGACCAAAGGGTCATATGGTGCCTCAATGAAGTGGGCATCCATTGGGTATTCTCCAAACATCCTGAAAGCATGCCATAACCCGGAGATGCCTAGTGTGTGAATGAGAAAGAGCTCCATAGCAAGCACGGCTTTTCACCTGTGGATAGGCTATCGGCGATAGTGGCCTTTGAAGACTTGTTGGAAAATGAAGCATGAACAATCCAGATCGCAGAGAATAATCGGGTATCTCAGCAACCTGTCACTAAAACCAAATTTCCCCTAATGTTCAGTCTTTAGAAGAGGCACTGAATGTATACAGATTAAGGCGATTGGGACTTGTTTTGCACATGTCCACAGAACGTTTGCCTCGTTATTCTTCGAGGCAGACAGTGGTTGGAAGATGATTCGAGTTAGCCGGTCGATGATACAGCAGAAAGGTGTAAAATCCTGAACCAAGGACCCGTGTAGGTGGTGTTAGACTGCCGTTAGACTGGCGTCCACAAGATCCCCCACATCGACGGTTGGAAGCAATAGCTGATATAGTCCGGTGATAATGTCAGTGACTTTGTTGAATTCAAAACCTTTCCTTTTCCATATAGTTTTTTAGCTTATTATTTTGCGGTTTGTACTTTGTTGTTCTCGATATCTTATCAGCTCTAAATGGATTGTACTGTGAGATCTCAGCCAAAAAGAGAGCACGTTGGTACAAGGTTTACGGTTTCAAAACTGAGTGCCAAGTTGAAACCAGAACTGTTCGTCATACGCAACCCAATAAGAACACTGAAAGTGGCGATACAGAGGCTGGAATCTTTGGTGGAAGGGTCTAAAATCGCAAAACAGCCCAAAGCCCCACGATATATGGGAGGCCACAGCTCACAAATGTTATCGCCAATACGGTGCTACGTCCGAGACATAATTCCTCATAAAATACCGTGAACGGTGGCGATCGTGTTGTCATTGTCTATCGAATCAGAATGATTGAAAGAGTGCGTTTGTACAGTTAGACTATGTTCCGTATGTTGGACGCAGCTGCATCTTATCTTTTCCCGCCTGTGTAGGTCCACTCCCTGTTCTCCTTGGAAATTCACTCTTTTTATAGAAACATGTAACTCTGGGGAAAGGCAGCGGTCAGTGAGGCTTGCCTTGCTGTTTAACGCCGAACGATGATGATGAATGTAGGGACTCGCCGGTGGCTGCAAACAGCTGCATGATACACTAAGTCACGAAGTGTCGCTGATGAATGATGAAGAGTCCAGTAGGTTGTGTTATATGCATATGCATGTAGTATTTATAAAAATGTGGTTGAAACTAGTTGCGGTTACTGATGACTATGAAAAGTCGCTCATCGCGACTGCAGAAGCGTGTATTTTCAACCGTGATCATGCACTTCGATTAGTTTAACCAAAGTTTGTAATCTATAGATAGGACAAGGAGGTAGAATGTCCATCTGAGAGGATATAAGTCATCTGGAATCAAGAGTTTGATATGTATTCGCGAAATAGAGATATGCATAGTCTGGTCTGCATAAACGAAAATAACGATAACCTTGGTCTACTTGTGTCGCTCACCGAACGCGAACACTTTATGAGGACAGTCAACTGCTCATGCAATCAGACGAATATCGCAAATCAATGTTGACCGTCAAAACAAATTGTAGATTAAATGATGTCTGGAAATAATCAGTTTTCTCAGGAAGATCGATGCCACTACAAACTCTTCCAGGCCCCGACGGACCCGGTATCCGTTCCCTCTACGAACTGATATTTCAGAGCTTTAACATGTCGCATATGGACTGAAAGGTTGAAAACTGCACTCCGGGAATACCGGAGAGTGAATTCTTGGGTTAGATACATGAAAATAATACGGATCAGCAAGTTGAAGAGCATATTCAGTGCACGATTGGCTATACATGAATCTTACTAGACATTGTGATGATGAAACAAACGATGCATACTATAGAGCTCCCGATTTTTCGTTCCTTTAGGAAAAAAAAGGTCACGTTAACCCAAAAATTTTGCTCTGTATTTGGTTTTCAAAGTCCTTGCCTAGAATGTTGAATAAACTTCAAGGAAACGGACCTAGAAAGGGTTCGCGATAGGATGTTAGTACCTGTGCGACACACTGAAATCCACTCCAACTGGTTATTTTGGCAGTCATTGCGAATCCATTGTTGCCTGATTCGTTACTACGTCCAAACGATTAGGGTTTTGTTTGCTTCCGTACCGGTTTCCCTATCAGCTTGGTTGACTAAAAATGCTCTGGGTTGTGCTGTTTCGGTTTTTAACCGCGCCCTGAGCATTTGATGGAAACGAGTCTCGGAATGTGAAACACTTATGCGACTGCGATCGTCCTAGTGGTCTTGATTTGGTCGTGAGAATCACTTAAATGAGGTGAGTAAAATGAAGTTAGAAATGCTGATGATCAACTCTTCGATGGCTTATTATGTAATGTTGTTAACCGTTTAAATATTGTGTTGCAATTTCCAGCCCCAGCCGAATCCTTCCAGGGTGATGCAACGATCACAAACCACGCGGCCGATGGGGCTAGTGACGTGGGATCCACCCAGGAAACCAGCTTCCGGCGAACCGTTTTTCGTGCGGGATCATATTGTATATTTGCTTTTGACTTACGCCAGCCTGTAGAATTGTTGATTGAACGCCTTTGCGATACCTCTTCCGATGGCTGTGGTCTAGACCTTGCACTGCCCACCCTGTTTCTGGCCGAGTGTGTCTTGGTTTACATGCCATCTGGCCAAACAATGCAATTATTACGTGGCTTAGCCACCCATTTCTCCCATGCAGCTTTCCTGCACTATGAACAGGCAAGTATTCAGTTCGTTTTTCATTCCACCGACCATAAGCTGACTTCTGTATAATGCCTTTGTCCTGTTATTGATAACTTGCTGATAGCGCATTGATAATTTAACATTGTCAAGTCGTGTAACTGCCATCTGTAAATTATTTCTAGTGGCCCTTACTGTAATCGTTCATCAGGTATGACTCTTAACTCATCATTTATGAAACCGTGAGACACTGGGAACCGGTGTTGGTCCAATGGACCTGTTGTCCCAAAGCGCTCTGTGGTTCATAACCCAGATCCGCGGGTCACTTTAGTCGCAGATGACAATTCACTGGTCCCCGAATAGTTGCCACACTTAATCAGACTTTATGTGGTTCTTTGTTACTCTTAATTTTTCCGCATGGTTTCCGGTCCACTTCTTGTCCTACTTTCTATGGCCCATTACCCTTTCGCGACACTCACACGTGAAGCGTTGTAAAACTTAGCTATCCGTATTAAGTGGTAAGCCCGTGGTTTTCAACATTCCACTTTACCAGTAAAAACAATGCATTTCTTCAGCTTATCGAGCCCATGGTCACACCTGGGTACCCAAGATCGAACAAGTGAACCACTTGGGCGGTTATTTCAAGTGAATGTAGAATGTGAAGATTGTATTGAGTGTTGGACCGAAGAGTGGAAAATCTAAAAATCATTTGCAAACGTCATTGCGTTTGGATAGACCGCATGCGATTTAGTAACCGACTTTGGTCGACAATTGACCTAGTCATTCACACGGGAGACTCAAGGCAAAAGTCGATAATAAGACCTATACGCGGCAAAATTAAAGACCGAGTGAATGACCACGAAATTGTTTATCGATAAAACCCAATGGCTTTTACGGCAACGCAGACAGGATTGGTGTTTTGAAGTTGGGAGCGTTAGATGCCTGTCCAACGCAAACGGAACTGAAGCATCAATCCGGCAGCAGAATTAGGATGCCCAAAGGTTCACGTTTGTAAATGCTATCGGAACGTGAGCGATTTTGTACCAACCGGAGCGTTAAGCCCGGCCTGAGCGAATTTGGCCGTTCATTTCGTCGTACAATCTCGCAAATGCGAAATGGAAGCCGCGGGCTACCGTGTAACCCAAAACCATACTGAATTATGGAGGAACCAGCCGATCTTCAGATTTTTATAGAACGTTGATTACTGCCAAGCCAAACGGTGACCAGACAATTTGCACATCTTCCCGGCAATGCATGTAAAAGCAGCATTTTCCACACTCTTTATCGGGCCAAACAAGTCCTCTCTTTTGAAAGCCTCTGTTACTTGTTGGCTTTCTTGAGGGATCTAGATCACCAGCGTTTCATCGTCAGTTACTAACGCTGTCAACTCAACTGGTGATGAAACATTTGCGATTTAACGGCCAAGCTCAACTATCAGGGCCTCAAGAAAACAAGTTCCTGAGAGGGACGGCCAAAAATAAACTTAACCGATGCCGAAACCTCCCCGGGCACCTCCCACGAACAACGAAGCGGAACAAAAGGAATTATAGGAAATCAGTCTGCCTTGCTACCACGCAGAACGCCCATAAAGTTTACTTTGTAAGAAACATTAACAGCGAATATATATACATATATTTGTATCGTCAGGAGTGTATATGGAAGCCCTTCGTTGAAGAGCGCTTTGGATTGCCAGTATATCGTCCCTCAACAAGGCATGCTGTAATTCAAAAATTCTGTTCTCTGGGTGAATTTCAACTCCACTATCTAAAAGACTAGATAAAGGGTTCTGTAGAACATCCTCGATTGACGAAGTTAAAGATAAATGGGGATATAGGGCAGTCTCGCCCCACTCCACTGTAGACGACGAAAGTTGGCCATGAGCTCTAATCCTCGACCTGTGGTGTGACGGTACAACTCTTTGAGGACGGACACGTACCTCTGAGATATTCCATTTCTCAGCAAGCATCGCCGTAGTGCAGACCTATCATCAGAGTAGAAGGTTACGGGAATGTGTAAGAGCACGGTGACCGTTGGACTTTGGAAGGTACAGCGATGCTCTGTCACCTGTGGTGGGAGTGAAGATCTGACCGATGCAACCACAACCAGCGCAAAATCCAACCTGTTTCTCACGAGATTGCCCTTCATGCGTGTTATACAACCTGCGGAAAATGACGGACGAAAGTATCTGTGACGCCCAGAATTGGAATGATCGTTCTGATTTGGATAGAGAAGTGTATAACACTCCTTGACTTTGGATTCATTTCGGAGTAAAGGTTCAGAATGATTATGTTACTTAAAGGACAGAGAACTTCATAAGTTGGCTATGCCTCCAGATAATACGTGTCATCAGCGTCATTGTCGTTAAGCGTTGAACATTAAGACAATCTGCAGAGTTACAAGTTTCTATAAAAAGAGCGAATATGCAAGGGGAATAGAAAGCGAACTTACACAGGCGGGATAAGAAAAGAATGCTGCACTTGCTAACACGGTCCAACAACAAAGGTTTTTTTTTCATTCATTCTGATTCGATAGAAATTGCAACACGTTGGCCACTGTTGGCGATTCACTGCCATATCCTTCAGTGTCTCCAGCCAGCCCAAGCCACGAAGACGCGAGACATCTAATTTACCGGAGTTAGCTGAACATTTTCGCATTCCACGCTCCCATATCATCTGATGTCCACACGGCTTTTTCTTCGTGAGAGGAATGCAATATAGGGCACGGTATGGTAGATGAGTGTTCACCGTACACAACACGTGACCCAACCAACGTGAAATAAGGTATTCTCAGAATTGGCACTTACTACTAGATTCCTCACCTCCACATTACTCACCCGGTAACTCCATCCAATCTTGGTGATATAACGTAGACATTAGTGATCGAAAACCTACAAGCGACAGACATTTCCCACACGTATACTCAATGTCTCGCAACCATACAACAGAACTGAATGCACTGCGGCACATTACATACGACCTTTCAACTTCAGTGAAATATCAGACCGACTTCACAAGTCCTTCATTGCAGCGTAAGCCGCTCGAACCTTCGACATACGCGTATCCGCTTCTACTGTCATGCTGCCATTGCTCGATACGCAGCTAGGAAACTAAGTTAAACTGTCTACAGTCGTTGGTTCCTGTATATGGCCACCAGAGTCAAACATGCACACGACGTTATCTGCGTAACAGGGATCACTTAGTCTATCTCCATTGTCCAGCTCGATTCCTACATCCTGGAGATCTAAGGCATCGTCCATGACGAGTTTGAACGGGAATGGAGCTGGAGACAACGGTCGTACAGCGTGTGTGCGGTTCGCTTCTGGTAACTGTCGAAGACTGCACTATCAAAGCTAACACCTTAGTAACTATCGGAATTAAACTAATCCCACGATGATTGCTACAGTCACTCCGTGTACCCTTCTTGAAGATGAGTATAATAATGGGCTCACCCCACGAAAGCGGGATACGCTCCTCGTTCCAAATACCATGAAGCAAGAAGATAAGTGATGTCGTAAGGGCTTCGCCACCCAATTGAAAAAGAATTGCGGGAAGGTCGTCTGGACCGGCTGCTTTTCCCCTCTTCAAAAGCCGAATATTCGACTGCACGTTCACTTCCGCTGGGGGATCAAGTGACACCTGCCAAGGATTCACAGCTGCAGAGGTCGGACTAAATACGTTAGCGTGCAGCCAGCGAAACTGGGGCTTAAAATGCTTAGCCCAACGGTCCAGTCTTTCCTGTCTACCATGGATGAGCTCTCCATTCTTATCGCACACGACTTCACTACTCGAAGTTCGCCGCCCACCGCTGTCGCGTATAAGCTTAAACAGTCTTTGACTGTTACCATGAAGCGACGCCCACTCCATCTCTTCAGGCTTTAACCTTAACCTACACCAGTTTTTCGCGTTCATTCCATAAGGCTTATGGTCTCTGACGCTGCAAACTGCAGATCGCCAAATGCTACCACTTCCTTGGCAGTTCAGGTCATAGCTTGCGTTTTGCTGCCATTGACTTAGGCGACGTCCTGGAGAATTCCAGTGTTTTTGATGATGCTATGATCTAGAACCCGCGGCGAAAGTCGCCTGCCAAAATGCATTAGCCGTGCTTAATTTGATCCCACTGATCGTTCCCTACATGTGCATATTGGGTCGCAGTTCTAGTCCTCGGACAGTTTTCTGTTCGTCGCTGCTTGCGAACAGCCGAATCAGACAAACGTTCGACATCCAATCGGGTTTGTGGCCTGCG
Organism: Fasciolopsis buskii; assembly: GCA_008360955.1. Classification (NCBI taxonomy): domain Eukaryota; kingdom Metazoa; phylum Platyhelminthes; class Trematoda; order Plagiorchiida; family Fasciolidae; genus Fasciolopsis; species Fasciolopsis buskii. The sequence goes on along the minus strand of LUCM01008844.1, from coordinate 4,931 downwards.
TTCGATGGCGACATCCCTCAGCCTGCAGCAAAAATCGCGAATTAAAACCACACTCATGGTCCTATTTCGAATACGTTACGTGTCCAGTACGATCTACAGGTTTACCGCGACAGAACACGCGCCAACGTAGCTAACCTGCAAATATTGGAGTCAATCTGACTCAGTGAACCTGTCGAGTTAGGAGCACCATGTTGCTGTGCGACGAACGCAGCTGTAGTCAGGAAATTCGTACTAATAGGAATATAATGATTAATCTGCAAGAATTGAGAAGTCTCTTCTCCTGTTGTCTGTTCACGGGTGGAGGGCAAGGCGCAAATCGCCCACCTAACCAGGAATCCGATCACTTAAGTTTTTCCAACTTGTGCAGTTAAGGTCACTCGCTACCACACTACAATTCAGAGCTAAACGTTACTTAATGAAAAAATGAATAGCATAGGGAGCAAAGCCTAACTTTTTCAAAAACACTTTAAATCATTCTTAATTCGATTACCAGAAATTGAAAAGTCTCTCGTTAAACGTTTTGCCTGCTATGTTCGAAAAAAGACCGCCAACGCAACCGGTTGGTGGTACAATCGGACCCCAGCCACAAGAAAACCTGAATACTTAATCTCGGGCTAAGGTTCGGATCTATATTTCTTCAATTTCACAAATGCCACATCATTTGGTTGACCTCCCATTGGATTCTTTCCACTGCCGTGGGGCGATGATGCAGTAAAAAAGCACGTAATGTGTAAGCGTGATTGTAATAAATTTTCCGTATTAATAAATCCAATATCCGATATCATCAGTGATCATCCCATAGACTAAGTGTCTCTTAGATGGAGATATTATATATGAGTCACCAAATCCCACTTATACATAAAATCACATTGACACACTGTCTACTATATCTAGTATAATATATATATAGAGAGGGATCGTATCTAAACTGGGAGCGTATCATGAGGTAGAATCGGAGCGACGCAGTTATCACACATGAAAGATCTGTTGTTGTATCTGTACCAAGGTAATTCACCATGCGAGATAATTGCAAGAGAGACCGGGTCTAATATGAGCGCGAGAGAGCCATCTATAGGAGTGATAGATTATATTATATCCACAGATATATTAGAGTACTGGTATTAATACACATCATATAGTATATGCCCTAGACATAGTCGTGTAAGATGCATAATGACGGATAGATTCTGAAGAGAAAGGTGTGGAGGAAGGAGATCTCACGACGAGGATAGTAGCTGCGTTGACACATCGAGAGGAATATGTCGACACCCACTGTTACCTAGACTTTGATATGCTAATACCACGCTGATATCAGGGCACAATTCAGATTGGTAGTGTACGCCCACGACATCGGCTTCAAATAATGATAGTCACCCGGCAAAGAATTTTAAAGTGCTTTTTAGGTAAACCTGGAAAAATGACGGGAGAATAGTAAATAACGACTGGGAAAACACTGGTATCGCCAAAATCGTGATTATGGTGCTTTGTTTCGCCTTGGTATTGCGAACTTCCTGAAATTTGAAATAGCAATCGTCAGAGAGTTTTTACACAGGTGGAAATGTGATAAATCCACTTCAGATTTTTATCACAGAACTCACCAGACATTTCATATAATCAACCCTGGTAATCGTTTTTGAGTTGATGAAAGACGTTGCGGGTGGGTAAGTTGATCGAGAAAGAGAGAGAAAACAGATATTGAAACATTAGATGGTTGAAGACTAAACGAGAGTTGCGTCAGATGAAATCATAAACAGAAGGAAGGATGTTGGAGAAAGTTTGATGATCATCATCGTTCGAAACGGCTCGATATCATCATCATCATCATCATCATCAATCATTCAGCGTTAAACAGCAGGGCAAGCCTCACTGACCGGCTTGTTGTTCGCGGATCGGTGTCAAACGGCGCACAGCAATTAATCGTGATAGCCTACAACCTTAGTAACTATCGAATTAAACTAATTCCCAGATGATTGGTGCAGTCATTGCGTGTAACCCTTCTTGAATATGGGTATTATCATTGGCTCACCCCAACGAAAGCGGGATACCTCCCGTTTCCGAATACGCATGTGACGCAAGAAGATAAGTGGAATGTCATTAAGTGGCTTCGCCACAATTTGAAAAGAACTGGGAAGGCCGTCGGCGACCGGCAGCTTTTCCCGTCTTCCAAGAAGGACGAATATTCGACTGCACTTCCACTTACGTTGGTGATCAAAGACACCCTGCCAAGGATTCACAGCTCCAGACCGTCGAAAACCTAAGACACACCACCGTAAATGGCCAGGTAAAACTGATGCCTTGAATATTGCTCTGCCAACGTCCAGTCTTTCCTGTCTACCATGGAATAGCCTCCATTCTTATCGCACAGAACCTTCACTACTCCCGAAGTCGCCGCCCACCGCTGTCGCGGTATATCTTAAACAGTCTTTGACTGTTACCTGAAAGCGGACGCCACTTCATCTCTTGCGCTACCTTAACCCACCAGTTTGTCGCGGTCATTCCCTAAGCGCTTAATGGTCAACTGACGCTGCAACTGCAGACGCATCTTATCCACTTCCTTGCAGTGTTAGTGAGCTTGCGGTTTTGCTCCCCAATTATGACTTAGCGCACGCTTGCGAGATCCAGTTGTTTGAGAAATGCTAGATCTAGAAATCCGCAAGGTCGAAATTCGCTGCCAAATCATCGCCTGCTTAATTTTGATCCCAACTGATCGTCTACATTGCTATTGGCGCAGTTCTTATCCCGTCGACAAGTTTCTGGTTCGTAGCTGTTGCGAACAGCCGATATCAGACAAACGTTTCGACTCCAATCGGGTTGTGTCCTGCGTCGATGGCCATCGTCCCAGCTGCAGCAAAAATTCGCATTAAAACCAAACTCATGGTCCCTATTCGACGTACGTGGTCCAAGTACGATCTACAGGTTCCGGACCGAACCGCGACAACGGTAGCTAACCGCAATAGTGGTCAATCTGATCAAGTGAACCTGTCGAGTTAGAGCACTTCATGTTGCTGTGCGACGCGGAGTCTGTGTCGGAAATTTCCGTACTGATGATCAGAATAAATGATTATCTGCATAGAAGATGGAGAAGTCTTTCTCGTTGTCTGTGTCGACTGGTGCGCAAGGCGCATCGCCCACCTAACCAGAATCCGAATCGCAGCTAAGTTTCCAACTTGTGCCATTAAAAGGTCTAGCCTGCTACCACTACAATGTCAGAGCTAAACGTTACTATAGAAAAATGAATATGCAAGGGAGCATAGCCTAACTTTTCAAAAACACTTTTAAATCATTCTTATTCGACCGAAATTGAAAAAGCTCTCGTTAACGGTTTGCCGCTATGTTCGAAAAAGTCGCCAACCAACCGGTTGGTGGGTACATCGGACCCCAGCCACAGAAACCTGGAATAACACCACCGCGAGTCCCGCCACCGTGCGGAATATTTGGCGCGGCATAGCGAGCTCGCAGAGTCTAGGCGATTATACAGAGCCTTAATTCGGCTAAGGTCGATCTATATTTCTTCATTTCACAATGCCACATCATTTGTTGACTCCCACTTGGATTCTTCCACTCCGTGTGGGGCGATGATGCAGTAAAAATAAAAGGCACGAGAAATAAGGAAGAGGGTAAAAAAAAGAAAAAAGAGAAGTGGCGTGATTTAAGGGTTGTGTTGAAAAGAAGTCAGAAAATTCACGGTAATGGCTAGCCGTATTGTATATTAATGTTTGCCGTATACATAAAACAATGTCGCATTTCAGTCAGAAAAGGTGAGGGTAAAAATAAATAAATAATAAATAAAACACTCATCGCCTCGTGAAAAATAGAAAACGACACCGAGCAGTAATCATAGCCCATTATGATATGTTTCACAAAAATTCGGCTGAAACCCGGTCGCGGTTTGTCAAAATTCGCGCTAAATATGGGACGGTGGAATTCCTATAGATATCGCTTCTACAGGGTAAGGAACGAAAAGCGGATCGTGTGGAACAATAGATAAGAGCGAAATTCTTGAAAAGATCGTTGTGGCATGACATGCCGGGGAAATCCTGAAACGAATTTGTGAGCGGAATTCTTACATGCTGTAAAGTGTGATCACATAGATAAGGGACATTCATGTGTTAACGTAAGGACACGGCCTCATAATTATTAGCCCAGGCAAAGAATTTTAAAGTGCTTTTAAGGTAAAATCCCTGGAAAAAATGACGGGAGACATCGTAAATAACGCACTCGGAAAAACCCTGGTATGCAAATTCGGGAGATGGTGCCTGTTTCGCCTTGTAATTGGCCGAAGCTTCCTGATTTTGAAATGCAATTCGCACAGAGTTTTTTACCAGGGGAAATGTGATAAATCCACTTCAGATTTTTATCACTAGAACTCCCAGATATTTCATATAATCAACCCTGGTAATCGTTTTTGAGTTGATGAAAGACGTTGCGGGTGGGTAAGTTGATCGAGAAAGAGAGAGAAAACAGATATTGAAACATTTAGATGTGTTGAGACTTAAACGAGGTTGCGCAGAGAAATCATAAACAGAAGGAAGGATGTTGGAAAAGTTTGATGATCATCATCGTTCGAAACGGCTCGATATCATCATCATCATCATCATCATCATTCAGCGTTAAACAGCAGGGCAAGCCTCACTTACCGCTTGTGTTCGCCGTATGCGGTGTCAAACGGCGCAGCATATCGAAGCTAACACCTTAGTAACTATCGAATTAAACTAATCCCACGAATTGATTGGTGCAGTCATTGCGTGTACCCTTTCTTGAATAGTGGGTATAGACAGTGACTCAACCCAACGAAAGCGGGATTATCGCTCCTCGTCCGTAATACCATGACGCATAGAAGTATAAGTGATGTCATAAGGGCTTCGCCACCCTCAAATTTGAAAAAAGAAAACTGGGGAAGGCCGTCCGGGACCGGCACTTTTCCGTCTTCC
>LUCM01008843.1:28518-54375 GCA_008360955.1 Fasciolopsis buskii | reverse complement strand
GCTAAACCAGCATCTTATCTTTTCCCACCTGTGCAGGTCCACCTCCTGCTCTCTTTGTGTTCTTTTTTATAGACATATGTAACCTTGGGGTAATGGCAGCGGTCAGTGAGGCTTACCTTGCTGCTCAACGGTGAGCGATGATGATGATGATGATGACGATGATGATGATGATGATGATGATGATGAAGTTTATTAGAAATAAGTTTTTTCCAGATTGGAGAGCAATCTTTGCAGAATCAGTGCGCAGTACAGTGCGTATCCACAAACTTGCCCATATAAGACGGATCACATTTCAAGCCGAGGCAAACACGATCTGAACAAATTAGTCGAACTGGATTTCTGAATAGTTTTGACTGAACTTCGAATAATTTTATATGCTACTATTTTAGAAGACTACCAAAGGCACAATGGCGAACATGAACTCTCAGATAATAACTTACCAATTGGCCTTCTCAGGGTTCCTCAGCTCTAGTCGGTACGATTGAAGAGGAAAGGTCTCGGAAATTTTAACTAGTGAAAACTTTATTACAACTTAGATTGATTTGTAGCAACTTCTCATCCAGTTCAACTATGGTAAAATGCCTATCACAATCGCACTACACTTCGTATTCGATCTATTCATGGTATTTTCTGAACACTGAATTTTACCCGTCCTTCGCACCCTCGTTCAGAGAGTGAATTTCAGACAGCTACCGAGATCTGACTTAATCTGGATGCGCTATGCACTTTTTTCCATAAGAGGTGAGCATCGGCGGTTGAGTTTTTCGAATCAGTCCCTGCCTGAAATGAAGTGAGGAATCGAAGGCTTGTCCATTTAAATTGGAAAAGTGAACAAAGTTCGATCTCTTCGTTTCAGCTGTTAAAAGAGCTCATTTCCTGCTACCACTCCTTGGGCGCATCACATGAAACAATTCGGTATACATTCGCTGGAAGCTATGAACATAACCAGCTAATCGGAACCGTGGCAATACACGAACGAGAAGTGCGAACATTTCCCAATTCGCATTGGCCCGAACACTCCACAAATCAAGATTTTTTGCACATTCCGTATAAACACATCATGCGTGAATAAACTTGAAGTAACGTCTTCAAGCTTCCATGATATTTTTATTGACTTCAGTTGCTTAGTTACGGTCGGAGTCATTCCGATGCGCATTTGCAGTCAGTATCTACCTCTCAAGGTCACTAGTTCGAATCCCCTCCCACGCGGTTAAAATTGGTCACGTAGCAGCTCCGGCGCCGTTCGTGAAAATGAAATACACTGTTGTCGTAGTAATAAAAAGAAATCAAATAATCAGTTGATTCACGAAGTATGTTTTGACGAATAACTAGAAGAAATTGGACGAGTTAACAAATAGATTCACGACTATCGCAGGATTGGGCGTATTCGGAAAGCAAATCAATACGTGGAATTTTCTTGACCCTACGATATAGTCGTACGCCGATAGTGCGATGGATCGTGGCTGTATCATTGGCCCAGTTAATCTGGAGAATGATTTTGTTTGATGGTAGATAGAGCATAGTGTTTCAACGTCACAAATAATTGTGAAGTCAGAATCAAATAGTTCGTATAATGGACCAACAGACTGTTCAGGATTCAGCTTACGTTCGAGATTAACCGGTTTCCACTACAGTAGTAAGCCAGTGCGGGACGTAAACAACCGAGGAGTAATGTTGTTCGCACACTGTGCCAATCCCAATAGGTAATTCATCCGTCGTAAGAGTTGAACGTGTGGGGCCTTCCCTTTGCCACATGGTCCGAAATGAAACGTTATACCTGTTCGTATATAGGAAACGAATGAAAAACTCCGGATGCCAAGAAGTCGAATATAGTTTGCATAGTTTGGAGACAACTACGAACTGTGAACAGTGAACTGTGAACAATACCACAACTGAAACTCCCCTTCGAGGTGTCAGAGTGACGAGTGAATCAAAGCACATTTCGTCAGAGCCAAAAGACAAATCTAGAACAAAATGTGGTACTAGTACTGTAGACGATGAGAGGACAAGTTAAAAGTACACACCGCAACAGTAACCGAACAGGGAGGAGGGCAAACAGTAGGACCGGGTCAGACGGTCCCACCAACTTTCAAGTTCAATGCAGGCGCCACAATGTGTGGACCAGACAAAGCGTGACTGTTATTAGGGTGATAACGCGAACTGATGAGTCAGTGGGATACGATAGTAAGAACTAGGATGTAGGTCATTGCTGGGATAGATAAACAAATCGGGTAACAAAAAGGAAGTTGCAACAACGTTAACGGATGGATACACACACCCATGTCTACATGTCCCTCTACCAGTGGGATGCACAGGGCTAACAGCCGAAAGCCTGTACACTCCCTACTCTACAACTTACGAGCGTAGTTCGCCGAATTTTCAGGGGTCATACAGAGCTATCAAGGAAACTAAACGAAGCGGATGAGAACTATAATTGTTTGTGTCAATCGGCTGAGGAATTCATCGAAATCCAAATTGAGAACACATTTGGATAGAGCGATATGAAAAGTAAACTCACAATGATGTTGCAATGATGAGCGAAATTTTACCTCATACAGTTCTCTGAAGAGTCCAGCTCAGTTTGGTTTGTACAACAGTTTGGAAATTACCGGGTTCAACAGTGACTGAAATCCTCAATACAAATGCCAATAATTCAAAAAATATACCACAAAGGGAGTGTAAATAGTAGTCCGCTCATGCGAGTCACGATACTACAGGAATTGTTTCCATGAATTAATATACCACGTGATACCATCGCTCAACTCACAGATAAAAAACGATGGAAGCACTGTACAACTGCTTCATCCATGTTAGGAATCATCAGCAGTGCATAGCCACGGTGCCCGAACTGGGACGCGAACCTGGGACAAACGATTTTGGTAACCAAGTAGCCAAAATCTGCAGGTCATGTCCAAAGCCTTCGTCTTACTTAGGCCACCTGCAGAGAAGTCATTTATCAGTAGGGGTCGATTCTTATGCGTTAGCGGCCCGTTGCCGTGCCAATCAGTGATGGATAGGTGCAACATCATGTAGCGAAGTTTAACAAGTCCTCCCCGATAGCCTTATAGCTCAGGCATTCCACTTACAATCGCTCGTCCAGGGTTCGCATCCAAGTTCGGGCACGATGGATATGCGCTACTAATGGCTCCTAACACGGTGGAAAAACTGTACAATGTTGCCATGGTTTCTTATCTGTGAGTTGAGCGATGGTATCAGGTGGCGAATTATTTCATGAGAACATTCAATCTCGCACCACTAATACATACAACAAATACTGTTACTAAACATGCTTTAAATACAATCCAAAATATAGCAGGAACCACTGAAGCAGGATGGTACACCTGATTCTTGTTTAGTGCATGTCCATTGACAATGTGTTGAATTTAATAATTCACGCTACTCAAAACTGATCCTGGTAGTTTTACTATCACCTCGGAGAGGAATAGCAACAGTTGCTGTCTATTTGGCTGAGTTGACTGGATGCATAATTTAGCAGCAAGCTAATGAACCGGAAAAGCTTTCCAACAGGTTCTCACAAACCATAGGATAATAAATGTATTTCATCAAGGTCGCGGTTTCGAATCATCCCACCGCCGATCAACTTCCCCAATTGGCAGCTCTCCGAAGGAAGTAAAAGAAAGAAAATAAAGCATGAACCGCTAAGGCTTAAGTGGCGTTCGTGCTTGGGTTCATTTCTCTACGGACGAAAGATTTTTCACCTTTGGACCTATTTCGCAGTTGACCAATCCGTCAAAACTGCGATTGGTACACAAGGTGTTTTGCTAGATACCGTCCTTGGTGTACACGTTATCGTGTATAACCAAGTTTTCTTGTCACGAAGATTGAACGTGAAAGCTGGACGCCAGCGAATCAAAATAACAATGGTACTTCGAAGCAGTTTTTTTCAAATACTGGAACATTCAGTTCAAATTTATGCCCAAGCACATAGCCAGGACATGTGATTCGCCGACTGGAAGACAATCTAAACACTACTTAATGATATCGATCTTGTGCAACACGGTTAATGTATCACGTGGGTAAAAGAAAATCGACCAACGAGAAAACATTTGTTGATTGTTTGTCCCATTGCCTTTGCACCAACTAATAAAAAGCCGAATGGTCCGATTGACTTGATTTGTGAATCAAAACTGGTGAAAAAGTTGATGAAGAAATTTCGGGATGACAAATACCAAGGGATACAAACTCGGAATAACTTAAAATCACCGCAAATACCCGAAATGTGTTGTGTATCGCCGGTTCACTGTTCCGAAGACTCGTCTCCTGTCCACTAACTCAAGCGAGTAAAAGTAAGCTGAACTGGCACAAAATCAGGTTATATTAAATTAGGATATCAAATATTTCGTTCGCATGTCTGCATCTCGGTGACTGTTATCATTTCATCGGTTGCCCGGGTCACGCCTTGACTGGCCCAACTCTTTGGATGTGACTCATTCGGATTAAGTTCATGTTGTTTTCTTGTTAAATCCGGACGACGCATCCTGATTGGTTATCACAAATCTTGGTATGACCTCAGCCAGAATATTTGCACTCTTGCCACCCAATCACGGCGCTGTCAGCTGGCGGCTGATAGCCTATGAGATAACGTGGTCCCGATCTGTTCTTGCCATCTTTACGTGCCAACTGTCCAACATAACCGGATTGCATCCACGAGTGTGTATTGGTTGCGATTTGCTTAACCCGGTTCATCGTCACGCAACCATCAATAATCATTAGGACTTGGGCATAATGTTGGTCAAACCAGCATCTCACAATGTCGTCATGAGATAAAGTAGGTTCTACAGGAACGAAACTGGCTACTCCGTGAGTTTCTTGTCTAAAATTAATTCAGCTTTTCCCTACAAATCGCCAGTTTGACTGTGAACCAATGATATCGATCTTAACGGTAAGTAGAACGCGCAAATATACGCCAATTTCCTTGAAAATACGAGATTGTAGGTAGTATTTTTCACATTTAAACGATATATGCGCTTTATCGGTTATCCCTCAATTACAGGAGAACCATAACATCAATCGATCGGTTGGGTTTTCGAAGTCTGAGTTTCGGACCTACTTAGGTGAAGTGAGAATAACGGGCCAAATTTATGTTCCTGAGTTTCCGTGGATAGAGAAAAAAAGCATGCAACCGACACTGTCAACAGACCGAGATGATTCACCCGGATTTTGGATAATTACCCCTTGACTTCATATCTGCCAGCCCGAAGGCAGATACCGTTCGGATCGTTCCTGCTTGGTGAACAACCAAACTCAGACAAACATTTTGACACTTGATGAAGTAGCCGACCGACCCACCACGGATCGTTACGCACAAAGTCGCCTCTCCTCTCCTCCCTACCCTCTTTAAGGTAAGAAAGTGCGTAAAACTCCACCATGTTCATAGCGATTCTGTAGACCGAGGCGGTTGGGAACGAATTTGCGGGGGATAGAAGCAGACGGTGTGTCTACCAAATCGTCCGAATTTGACATTCAGGGAACAAATATGATGGATGATCCCAGTGGTCTGAATTGTTGTGCCACGAATTGGACTCTATCATTCTTTTGTCGTCTACACCTCGTAAGCAGCACACACGCACTCACACACACACACACACACACACACAAACACGCAACAGAAAGCTGTTAATCTGATACGGAACAATCTAAGTTGGTAAGACAATTTTCCGAAGGTACACATGCGCGCTGCTTGCATGATCAGTTTCATCCAAGTTGGGTGTTTTCGCTGGAATTGACAGTGTCCCATGCGCAACGGTGACAGACTTTTGAGCACACACAAAAAGCAATGGAGACCGTGCCGTGACCGAGACGTAGTGTGGATGCATGCGTGTGTATGTGTGTTGTGCTCCCGAGAGAGACCGATCGACTGTAACATTCTGCCTACAGCTAATGGAAGTTCATAAGCAACAAAAAACAACTAATATTCATCAGTAATAAGCTTGTTCGAATCTGGGGAACTGGAAAGAGTTATGATGTTCAGAAATTTGGCAGACAGGCGACGGCAATTTATCATCGCTTTTTGTGTGTTGAGAACCGGAAAGCCTTACCTAATGCAATATAAACATCGATTAGGAGATGGGGACGTAGTGAAAATGAAAGTAGTGAGGAATGTTGCTGCTCTACTGGAGATGGGAGGTGAATAGTATAGAAACAACTCCTGACATATTAAGATTACAAATTGTGCGATTCTGGACAGAAAGGGAAACATAGAGCAACGATGTCGGGAGAATCGGAAGTTTGGTGAAACAGAACGACATGGTAATCACAGAAACAATACAAACGATATTAATAATAATCTTATTTATTGTGCCACAAATGTGCGGTATTTTAAAAATGGGGACTATTGTGTTCAGAACATGTAAGCATGAAGCAGCTTTGGTAGCACGTCACATGCAAGTAAGGGTGACAAAATGACTGGCTCCCTCTACGTCTTTGGCGTAGGCAGCATGGTCTTTCTGCGTAATGAATCGCTCGAATTTTGTGAGTAGTCTGGTGCGTACCGGGAACCAATCTGATTCGAGACACATATATTGGTTGTGGGTGTGTGTATATACTCTCCGCAAGCGTATGTCCCCTGGGTCTGTCTCTGAACGTCAACGAGGTCGAGTCAAATGCACCAACAAGCACTGGGATTCAGAGCACAGTGCATAATGTGTAGATCAAACAAACGTGGATTCCAGGGTCACGTTGTTGTTAAGAGAAAGAACTAAAGAGTCAGTGAGGTTCAGTAGTGGGAACGCGAAAAGTAAGTCCACAAAGGATGAGGCTAATTCAAGCAGAAGGATGAACCGGGAGGCAGTAGAGTCAATCGAAGGACCTTCACATATCACCATCCAATAAGATTCATTGTTATGCTTGTTTGACGCCTGTATTGTATTATTATTATTACTACTATCATCATTATTATTGGTAGTAACAGTAGTAATGGCGGTAATAACAAGTACTACTATTACTACTACTACTGATAACAACAAGGATAGTCAGCCATTAAAATGTCTGCCGTGGGAAAGATTACGAACAACGGTCGAAGCGACTGCAAATCGCTGGTTCTATTAACAGTGTTATGTTGCAGATTCTTAAAAGGTTACGTGCATAAAAACACCACAGAACGCAACGTTTTTTCACACTTCAACTTCCTTTCGGTTCAGATGTATAAACAATCTTACTTTCGTCAGGATATCAGGAGTATTGATAAACAAGCCAAACCAAATCAAGTCTTCCGTACATCCGAAGATGGGATAATTTGCAGCCTGTTTCCAATCAACCGAGAGACGGAATGCAAACATGAATTGAAACAGTGACACACGAAGGACTGTGGGCGGAAGTGAGTGTCAGGACCAGTAATTACCTGCATGCAACACCACAAACCCCTCAGCCATCCATATTTTTTTATCTGGCTATTCCAATCCCTCCTAAAAAATTCTTCCCAATATATTGTGATGCACTGGCACGAGCATGAATCACGGAAAACGAGTTTGTTCGCCAACCGGAGATTTCTCATTTATTTATAAGTTCCGCAATCTTAGGTTTCACTATGGTCTCTCTAATGACCTTGAGCTCATAGAGTGATAGTGTTGCCTTTTGAATTTCAACTTTTCGTAATCTGATATGGTCCCACATATAGACGGTGTTACCTGTCATTGGTGATGAAACAATTCCGACCTGAACACCGCCCTCAACGACCAAACACAGTGCTTTCGTCATATCATACTGTTAGACGTTTGCAGGTGTCAGGATTACAAGTTATTAATGGAAATTTGACTGATCATGATAACGGAATGCTAATGCAAATACTAATAATAGCAATAATAAAATGCTCTGAATGAACACAATGTTTATAAAAGACGTTTAGCAAGTTGTTCGAGAATAGTTAGACATTCGTTACTCTGTCTGGGACCAAGATGAACTTTCGAGAGAATTATGAATACTGAATGAAATTATTTTTAGAGCCGGTATTATCATCGAGAGTCGTTAACGTGAATTCCTCACGAGCATTTTGGACCAGGACATGCATGCTACTGATTAGCTGATCAAGCGGGGTGGAAGAAACAGGGTTGATCGAATGCGTACCTGGGCGTAACAGTGATACCAACCGCGGTAATTGACTGGACAAGAGAGTACTGGGTACGAATACCTAAAAATCGACAATCCACTGATAACACTTTATTCTATTATACACCTAAATAGCGCACTATTTACTTCAGAATCCTAAATTTCCGTAGTGCAGCCACAAAATCTTTCCACAGATTGCTTTTGTACTTCCGAAAACGAGCTCACCACCCACCCACACACGTCCTCACCGCTTCAAATGAGGCTGTACTACCAAAATCACTCGATCAATCAAGACAAAAAAGGAACAGTCAGGAAATCATCGTTTGCTAATTAGAACGGGAAACGAACGGTCAATCAGACCAGGGAATCACCTATTTGGGTACTATCACCGGGATAGTTACAATACGAATGGAATAAGGGGGAAAATTATAGTAATTCTACGTACAACGTCCACGATACAATCGAGTGCAGCTTCGCGCTACCCTGCGTAGACAACTCAGCCAATGAGAATCGTTGCGACAGACAATTGTAAAATTCAAACGTGTCTCGAATGCTACTGGGCTAGATGTGTTTTGTCAATTGTGACTCTTCCTGATTTGTAAACAAAACCTGAAATCGTGGTCTTTTCGTTGTCTTCAGTTGGGTTGCCTTGGTCGGAATCACGCGACTGCGTACTGGTGGCTCGTTTCCGTGCAATTTTGCCAGTGACCGAATTCCCAATTACTATTTCAAATAAAAATAGTGTAAATCTCCATGCAGAATATAGCAGTTTTTAAGATAGTTGGGTACGCCAAAGCTCTGGGATGCTGAAAAATGCTGGAACATATTGAATAATTCTTCGTTCCACCAATTTTAAGCCAACCGAAATCCGCATGTGAATGAGAGATTGAAATGAAAAGTTTTCATCCTTTAGGATGAGTATAATATTTATTGGATGCCAGCATTAGAGAACGGTTCTTTATTCCAGCACAAGAGTAGATCAGCTTACAAACATGTAGAGGACTATGATCGTGCAAACTGGAAGCAATCAAAGCCTTACGGGAATGCAAATGTTCATACATTTCTGCAGTGATTGGTTCCAATGGAGACGGAATGTTCAGTGCACGTAACCAGGGAGCACGTTAGATCAGGCATGACTGGATACAGTGTGTGCAGTTGCTTGAATTCCACATGCTTTTGTGAACACCCAGTTCAATGAACTGGTTATAAAAACTGGAGCTTTGACATACTGGGACATTTGCTTCGGTCCAATCTTGTTACTTGTTGAAAAGCACACTCCTTTCATGACGAAAACGGTTAATGAAGAGTTTTCTGCCGTTTCGCTGGGAAACTCGATTGCAGAACGACGTACGTCAAAGCATGATGCGAAAAATCAACTCGAAATTTCACCTAAGACATCAGAAGATAAAAACAGTAAAACAATCGGGGAAAGCGGACATAATTTCCTCTGGAGCGTAGCTTCTCTTGGAGGAGACCGTGCTGGAAATGTGTTCGGGTCATGAATGGGAATAAATTCCCCCGGGGTCCCGTCTGTATTCAGTTATAATCTGTCGTCCCTGTAAGAACAAAATCCCCTTCAGTAGTCTGTTTCGTTTACGGATAGATAGACAAAATTTCTCGGAGTCTCACGACCGGTTTCGTGTTTATTACCGTCTGTCAGGTATGTGCACTCGGTACTGTCCTGTTCAGTCGCCTCCAAATTTGTGCACCCCTTGGTTTCTTTTGCACTGGAATCTCATTTGAATCATCAGCAGCGTGAATGGACGGTAAGCCCGTGTAAGAATCACACGATAATTGGTCGGAAATTATTCTTCATTCGGTTTGGACGAAAATTTATTGTGGCTTTTGTTAAATCTGAAAGCTTGACTGACGCCCATAGGCCCACGGTAGAATAATACAAGTGTGAAAGTGGATGGGGATACCTTTTTTCATGAACTTTGAGTAGTGAATTAATAGCTAGTAAAAAAGCTTATCAAGCAAGCTCACACATCCCAATTAGTCGGATAAGAGACAATGTGGGATAATTTGTACACTGGTGACAGTAATTTGTCTTTGTTGCACGCTTCAAACACGAATGTAGTGAAAGGGGATGCGCCCTAGCCACTACGGATCACTGCATGGATAGGTGGAAACGGTAATCACGAGCTTGGAATTCGGAGTGACACAGACCAGCGCAATGTCTCACTCGATCAGACATGGTAACAAGTCGGGGGACAACGAAATCTTCATTCTATCGCTAAGTAACCACGTCCAACGTCAAAAATGATTCTGACTTGCCACATTACTTGAATTTCCTACCCAAGAACACGCTGCTTCAAACGTTCTTTCTGCAACATTCACCGTCTCGTTTGAGATGGACCTGAAAAAAAATGAATAGCCTTTGTGTCATTGCGCCATAACTGTTGGAGAAACACCTAGCACGAATAGTAATTTGGATCAAGTACGACATATCGTGAAGGTGCCCAAACACAAAGCCAACTCTGTTTTGTTCACAAGTGTGGATTTAATCTCCTTGTTCGGAATTATGCAGTTCGTCAATCCGCGCAAATGAGGCTTCCCAATAGGGTCGATTGCTATGTGCTAACCGCCAGTAGCCGTGCAAATCAGTGACGGATAGGTGCAACATCATGTGGTGAAGTTCAACAAACCGTTCAGAGCCCGCCCGGTAACGTAATGGCTAAGGCATTCGACTCAGAATCGTTCGTCCTTGTTCGGGTTCGCGTCCCAGTTCGGGCGCGGTGGATATGTACTGCTGATCATTCCTAACAGGCTGGATGAAACAGCTGTACAGTGCTTCCATGGTTTCTTAATGACGAATTGAGCAATGATGTCACACGGTGAATTATGTGCCGTGTCAATCCGCGCAAATGCGGCCTCCCAGTGGTAGTGTTTGTTGGTTCAAACACTAAAGAGGTTAGAATGGTTTTTGGCTATATTTCCCGTTGGTAGCACGAATCAAGCGTGCAGTCTGGGCAACGGGACCAATCAGTTCCTATTAAAATGCAAGTGACAAACTGTAACACAAACACGTTCGATGCGCGCGCGTCTTGCGGATAATTCAGATGTTAAATGCGCAGTTCCTATTTTCAAAAACGTGGTGGTGAAACATGGATCCAAGACATTTTCAATAATTCTAAACAATAAAGTGATTGCCAAAGAAGCTATAAGTTCCAACAAATCGCAAACTCGGTAGTTGAGATTAAAGGTGGACAGCGTATTCGAACTGACATGACATTTCCGGTCACATGAGAGCCTTATTATTTGGTTTGCAATTTACAACGGACCAGTGACTGGGGAGATACAACGATTGTGAAAACACTGCATGTCTTAATCTATCCAAAATGGAACAAAATTCTGTCCTCTGCACAGCCGGTGTCGAAATAATTCGGAATGGGCGGGGATGTAACGTCTGAAAATTGGTTGGCGCTATGTCCTGGGTAATGGCTGGCGTTGAGTTTTAAGCAATTAAACAGCCGATATCAGTTAATAAGCTGGGAGGTAGGATGAGAATCAAGTTTCGAGTAGGTCTGAATGAACTAGGGGGGGGACTTCCCGTTGATTGGATGGAAATTGTGAGAAATTGTGATGAATCTACGTACTAGTCACGTGACACAACTGGATATAGCTTCACAGCCGTCCGTAATTGTAATCAGCACATTAGAATCCCGAGGATTTTAATATGAAAAGCGAGCAGCCCACGACGGTCATTAGCCCAGACGCATTCAGACATTGATGTTTTGTTTAGCCACTAATATGTATGAATGTTTTTTTAATAATGACTCATTTGCGTACATTATGGTGACCTAACGCAGTCGGTGATATTCTAATCGATTAAAATACTGTATCCTCTTTTATCCAGTTCATCAAGACAAAAAATAAACAGATTGCGAAGTGCCTTGGAAAGGGTTATTAATGGTGACTGAAACGCTGGATTACGAATACTCCCATTGTGTTCAGTGAATATATATATATATATATATATATATGTCTCACCAGAATCGAATCTGTAGCATCAGGCGTGTGTATGAAAGCTCTTCGTCGAAGAGTTCACAGAAGAACCACAACTGTGATTCGTTGATAATTCTTTGTCAGCTGGCCTGAGCGAACCTTAGGAACGAGGGCAGAATGCCCCAGAATATACATATGTATATATAGACGCAGCAAGTAGTATTTGGATGAGTGAACAAAATTTACATATATATATATATATATATATATTGGTAACAAATAGAAGTTGGAAGGGATAAAATTGCTTGTCCGATTAGAGGTGAATACATTATGCATCGCTTAGTCAGCAGTAAGTTATAGAGCATAATCAAATTCACTTACGTCGCCTAGTTAACTTGAGGAAGTCAACAGGTAATCTTAAGAGATAGAAGCCTCAGTGATTTCACCAACATTTTATCCAAAACCAGGGGGAAATGAAAATAAATACCACAATTTTCAAACCATTTTTGGCTAACCTATCGGCTTCGTGGATCCCAGAATCGTTAACCTCGGTCTTTTTGTTCAGGATCTCGAAGATCCCACAAAAACATCCATCCAGATGTAGTACATTTCGCTAGGCTTGTTGTGACAAACAATTTCTGTTCTGCTTGTAATTTCTTTAATTTCTTTATTAAGCGAACAATAGTGTGCATAATTTTCAGGGAGTTAGCGCTGCAAACAGAGTGTTGCTAATTGGGGGAAGTTGATCGATGTCGGAGGGATGCAAACTTGCAATTTTGAGATTGGAATGCTGCAAAGTTATTCGCTCGTACAAATTTCGCGCGCAATACATATCCACTACATTCTATACACCGGCTTCCCTAATTTGCCGGTACGTTCAAACTACTGATTCGATATTTTCACGCGGTAATGTAGTCATTTGGGAAATTAGTCTTGAAATGACGAGGTAGTGAACAGCACGAATAACATTAGTGAGTAAAAAATTATAAAAGTGAATTAACGATAATGAGAATTTGAAAAACAGCAGTGGATTTTTGTCTTCATGGTAGATGTTTCACCGTTCTTGGGAAACATCATCAGCTTTGTAGGTCATGCCAAAATCCTGTGCCGTGCTATGACTACTTGCAGAGATGGCTTATGTGATGAGTTGAAGTGCACGTCACGTGATGTAGTCCGGTACAGCTTCACGTTGACCCACGCAGACAAACAACCGATGAGAACGGCAACCACCGGCGATCGTGAAATCCACATGTTTCCAGAACACACAATCGGGATATTTCCAAATTTGTATATAAACCGATGAACTGTAAATAACACTCGAAATTGTTGGAGCCTTTTCTGTTGACTTTGCATTGGGCAAAAGGACAGTTAATCAATCCGTCTGCCCTACTTGAAAATGGGTACATTCAGTGACTCACCCCATGATAAAGCAATACTTTCCTAGTTCCAAATATCACGAGGCAAGGAGATAATTGATTTCATCAGAGTTTCTCTGCCCATTTTGTTAAGAACTAGGGAATTTCGTCGAGATCAGATGCTTTTCCCTTGTTCAGAAGCCGAACATTCGACTCCACTTCCACCTCCGTGTGAGTGGATTGGGATCAAAAAACATCTCCCACGTATTCGCAGCTGCAGACGTCGGCCTAAATACGTTAGCATGGAGCCAACTAAACTGTTCTTTGAAGTGCTCAACCCAATGGTCCAGCCTTTTCTGTTTACCACGGATGAGCTCTTCGTTCCAATCTCACACGTCACTAACCAAATTTCGCCGTACCCCGGTGCCATGTATAGGCTTAAACAATCTTTGACTGTTACCTGAAGCGAACGCCACTTCCATCTTTTCGGCTACCTTAACCCACCAGTTCTCATGGTCATTGTTAAGGCTTATCGTCAACTGACGCTGCAAATGTTGACGCGTCTTATTCATTTCCTTGCAATTAGGCAGCTCGCGTTTTTGCTACATTAGAACCAGCGACCATTGCGAGATCCACCATATTTGATGAACGCTAGATCTAGGACCACAGGCGAAATTCGCTGCTAAATGTTTCGCCTACTTAATTTGATTCCACTGCTCGTCCACAGTGCTGCTTGTCGCAGGTCTTAGTTCCTCGGATAGTTTATGTTCATAGCTGTTACGAACAGCCGAATCAAACAAACGTTCGACAACCAATCGGGTTTGTGGCCCACGTCCATGGCCGTTGAGCTGCAGCGAAAATTTCATTAAAACTAACGCATGGTCCGATTCGACGTAAGTGGTCCAGTACGATGTACATTTCTGGACAGAACCGCGCCAACGGTAGCTAACTGCGATATGGTCAATCTGACTCGAAGTACCTGTTGGGTTAGAGCGCCATGTCGCTGTGCGACGCGAACTGTGTCGAAAATTCGTACTAGATAGGAATAAATGATTGTCCGCACAGAATCGGAGAAGTCTTCCCTGTTATCACTTGCTACTACTACAATGTCAGAGCGTTTGCTCTGCCGAACAAGAATGACGAGGTCATCATAAAACTCGCTTTTCTCCATATCAATGTTGCAGTCTGTTGGGGCGTACGCTGAGATAACGAATAAACTACGCTTAACACTACTACCCTTCCGGTCGCCAGCTGATCCCTGCAGTCTCATGGCACACAAGTGACTGTTGACTGGGATCAAGTCTAGAAGGGCTGTTTTCGCCTTCTCACTCAAGACTATTCCTACGCCACGTTGACCCACAGTTTGAGCTGCATCGTCTCCTGGAAATATCTTGACGAGAAATTTGGCACACTAATGGAATCTTGAATTCGTGTTTTACTGACGCAGCGTACATCAATCGAACCTGAGTCCATTGTAAGCGCCGAACACGCCTACTGGCTAGGCTGCATTAAAGTGCGCACACTGAAGGAACCGAGATTCATAGGCTGACGAGGCTCGAGGACATGCGAGCCAGCAGACTGAAAACCAACTACTATACTATTCGACAATGAACTGTTGCGAGTATCCAGCGGGTTATCACTATGGCTAGGCTGAGGGGCAAAGAGATTCCGTTGGAGACAGAAGAGACAGGTTGATTCAAGGAGGGGGAACTCCGTTCCTATAAGGATGTAGTAATACGACCGTAGGAGATCGACTTTTGAGAAAATTCTTTAATCACATAAACTGTTGTAGAAATCATGAATATCCGGGATCGGGTAAATGTCAGGTACATTTACATTGTTAAGTGCACGATACTCATCACACCGGTGCCAGTCGCTATTGTTTCGTGGAACCATGTGGAGTGGTGAAACCCATGAGCTGTTTGATGGGCGAACTGTTCCCATTCTCACCAGAAAGTCTCTATCGGGTAACAGTCTCCGTGGGTGAACTGTTATTACGAGACTTTTAGTGACTGTGGTGCTGAAATTTACGTGTTGTAGTTGGGGGTGTCTGTGGTACATTGATTGAAGGGAATTTGGAAGAAAACGGTGACTGAAGTGTCATCGTATCACCGGAAAAGGGGACGAAGTGTAGACATCTTGTGTTTGCAAGAATGAAGTGCTGACTAACAAAACACGGTGTTTTGTATCAACCACAGGGGCAAAATCGGAAAGAAAGTCCGTTCTATCTTAAGGTTTGGGGTGGTTTCCGATCTTCTATTTTAACATTTGTGAAAAGTGCATCGGGGCGTTCTTGATCGGATGATCCAATGCGTTGCATCTTGGAAAATGTCATAGGAGTTCCTAAATGGGATTTCGTGAATTAAATCACACACTTCCTCTGCTACCAAGTCGGGTAGGCTCTGTGCCACATAGGACAGCATCTGCAGGTTGAGAATAGATGTGATGGATGAGGAACATTGGTTCCATCTGCGCGAATCACATGCGGAGACGTGAAACACAAAACTGGAGGATTTTCACGGTGATTGAGGCCTCAAGGTTGTGTAAGGCTGCTTTCAGCAGCACGTAACTCCATGTCGGATTGCTTGATTGCACAAAATGAGATGGTATGATCCATAGGTGAATGCAAAGAACAAAGGAACAAAATACAGGAGCGGAATTGAGCGGTAAACAGACTACAACGTATTCGCACAGGTTGAGTATTTCAACATAACGACACATCGAAACTGAAAACATGTGCAACCGGTGGATTGGGCCTTCGCAATTCGATCGGCCACGCGATTCAAGCCTTCGGTTGGCATTGGGTTAGAAATATCCAGGACGCGTAGACCTCGGGGGAATAACAATTTCGCTTGCGTAGGTCGGGTTGAACGCAGTTCGGTAGGTACGGGTAAGTCGAGTCGTCTCGTGACTAACTGAATTTTGCACACCAAATTCAAGCCCAAATATTACACATTGTTTTGTCTGCAGGTTCCTTGAAGCTGTATCGGACTGTCACGTGATTTGCATGAAGACTAAACACAATCCGTTAAAGTTGTTTTAAGCAAGTTGGATGTACCCTTGGTAGTAGCAGTCAGCTTTGATGATTGCATATGAGTCCTTACCGTTGCAATTTTCATTTAATTCGCATGACAACGCTTCCGGTTGTAGTCGGTTCACCTGATGTCGGGCTATGTCGTCCAGGCAAAATATACGTATTTTGTTACAAACGCTGATTCAGCAAGTTTGGAATTGGGCAACTTGTGAAGGCAACTTGTTTCATAAATTCACGTTTGTCAAAACTTCTCCCAATCAAATTCGGTGAATTCCATCGGACATTCTCAGTCAAGCCGATTTTCAACATCCGATGCTTTGGACATGAATAACAGCAATTTGCAAAGCGTCGATATCCACACTCTGGTGAGACCAGGAGACGGCGAATGACAGGTTGCCATCTGCCATTCCAACTGGCATACGTCTGACTCAACCAATATGCCATATGCATCTTATTTGATCAATGTATCACCCTGAACATTGAGAGTAAAATAGCACTGATTTTGGTGCAAGGAAATCGGGTAGGCAACAGTTGTACCAGAAACACGTTCGAATCCGCCCCACAATTGAATGCCACACCCGCATGGGATTGGGCTTCGTTTATTTTGTTCCGTCTTGACGATTCAAAGAACAGGCTATCTAAGATCGAGATTCATTTGCAGTCCACAGCACATTTTCGGCAGTCCTCGTCCCTTTCCTATCATTCTTCACAAATTTTGCTCACATTCTCTTCAGAATCCTTCGTCGTCTGCTCGCAAACAGACAGCTAGTCACCCTTGCGATTTTGAGTGCTCCCTTTCGCTTTTCTTCTTCCAACTTAAATTTCCTCAACACTTTGAAAATGCGAAACTTACGCCCACTGTTCTGTTCCCATTCAACTACAATCTTTCATTCAAAACAGGATCAATTAGCTGGTTTATCCCAAGCGATATGGTTTTCGTCCCTTATGACTGTATATCTTTGACCGTGGAATTCGCCCCTTATGTATATCAAAATAAGGACAGAATATGTTCCGAGTTGGACTGGTATACAACTTGAAAGTGATTGAGCTTTTGCCCATGAAAGACCACGGGGGGGGGGGGAAATAGCGTACTGGGTGAACATTACGCTAAAGATTATTCTGACGAAGCACATATCCGTGGTCAGGGGAATGATTTCACACTCGAGAGAGTTTGGTGATTGTTGACTGAGGAAGAATGAGGTGTTCAATTGACGGTTTCAATGCAGTGATAGAGCATAGAGAGACTTACGTGAACTATTCCTCTGTGGATATATGGGTTTGAGCTGGGATTAAGAAACCATGGTAGTACGGTACATCTGTTTCCTCCTTGTCACGAGTCATCAGCAGATGCTATATCGAACGGTGCCCCCTGAACGGTATCACTAAACTGGGACGAAGGCGTTCTGAGTCGAATGTTTTAGCAATTATGTAACTGTGCGCTAGCGGTTTGTGGCTTTGCCAACGTGTATGATTAGGTTAAACATATATGGTGAAGTTAAAAACGTGCGACACTGGCTGGTTTTCGAAGGTTTTTAACTTCCATTCGAGTCAAATCAGGTTGGTCTGGGTTTGTTACCATTCGGACCGTGGCTTATGAACTGGTGATCATCACCGACAAGAGTGAAACGCTTGCAAGTTACCTCCTATGTTTTTCTGATGAGTTGAGCGTTTGATAGTGAAATGGTGATAATTTCCTGAAACCAGTTATCTAAGTGACGACATAAAAATCATTTGATTATAATGCATTTTGGTCGTTCGTCTATACCCAGTCACGCAGTCATTCGTGAAATTTTGTCATTTAACTACCTAGACCAGATGTTCCATGAAATCCGAGGACAGTTGGTTCACATGAGTTACAGGGGAAGCCTTTGGTAACTTTGTCCACATGATATTAAACGACACGTCTGTGAATCGGACCATCACTCACCGCGTCCAAATGAAAACTACAGAGTCAATCTTGTTTTTGTTTTTTCTTTTGCATGGCACGAAGCCATCATAAGCGTTCTTTCTTGCACCTACCAAAAACACGTCCGGTAGTCAAGTCGGAACGGCGATGTGGATCCCGATTGACCTCTTTGGTTGTACCTGATAAATATGTCGAAAGCAGTGGAAACGAGAACGGAATCACTTTAAATCGGTGACCTCTAAGCCACATGTGTATAGCAGTGCATGAACGTCAATAAACCACGTGGCCGAGTCACGATTCGGTTTTGAACTTTTTTATCTTGACCAGTACCAGTTCATGACCTTAAACATGAAACACTGCGTCCTACACCTACTTAGTCTCCATGTCCACGCAATGAATGACCAATATTCAACGACAGCACACATACACATATATATATATATATGTGCACACACGCATACGCGGAAATTTCTGCTTACTAACAGCGCGCAACTAGCCTCGGATGCTAACGCAAGGGAAGTCGAACTATCCGTAGCCGTGGTCATGAACCGCAGATTACCAGGGAGTGGCAGAATTAAGATCGTCGCTGCAACCCGCTTACGAGACGTACCACAAGTGGAAGAGGACTTATGGACGAGTTGGATCGAGGACACAGACGTGTATTGCAGGAAAATTTGGACGGACACAGTCACCATAGTTACAAGAATGTCAGAAGGAATGCCATGGTCGTTAGAATGATAGATGATGATGATGATATGATAGAGACGAGAGAGTGATTCAGAATTGCTGCACGCAGACTGAGTAGCAAAGTAGCTCAGAAGGAGAGCGTGTGCTGCTTTTTTTTGCTGGTGTAAGGATGAATTAGACACACTATCTAGGCGGCAAACTCATAGAGGATTGAGTGAGCCCAAGGGAGTAGTCAGTGAGCGGTGCGGAAAACGCATGCTGAGCTGCTTGATATGCCATGATGTTGGTTGTCTTGAACGATGTGGGCAGTGTTGAATAACTTGTTTTCAGTCTGTTTTCTCTCCTCCTCAGTATGTTTATGTGAGTGTAGTGTAAGGACGGAAGGGCCCGTTGTCCATTCTGAGCTTGAGGCAATTTGCTTATAAGTATATTATATATATATATATATATTATATATATAAATATCATAATAATGCTCCAAAATGAACTAAGGGATTTCAAAAAATGAATAAAACGCAAACATATAGGCCTGGAACAAAAACTAATGAGCAATTAAATGGGGGGGGGTAGCTTCATTTTCAATGACATTGCCGCACTACTGTTGTTAAGTTCGATTAAGCCAATAGCGACTTTTGTTCTCCAGTTATCTGAGTTTTATCCGGAGTAAAACCATTTCCCCCCTCCATGTTTCTAAGTTTCCATCTCTTCTCTCTTCTCACTCCTGACACTCTCATCTGCTTTTTGGTAGTGTTGAAAATGAGACAACAAACCAGTAGCAAATACTGGATTAACTCAATCAACTGGCAGTTCATAGAATGGCCATGAACTGAGGTTGGCACATATTTGATCCACGAAATCAGAATCTTCGTACGTGTCTGTTCACCCGTCTGTCTGTCTGTCTGTCTGTCTGTCTGTCTGTCTGTCTGTCTGTCCACCTATCCGTTTGTCCGTCTGTCCATCTGTCTATTTTGACTTTGGGATACAGAAGTTCAAATAAGCCAGAACACCAACGATCAATAGTAGTGACCGATGGCTGCAATAAAATGATATCATATCTGGGACAAAGTTGTATATTAAAATGCATTCTTTCATTCTGAGTAGTTGAGTGTGAAACTGCTTAACCACAACTAAGCGGTGATTAGGAGCCACATATGATTCACAGACTTTATCGGGAGAAGAAAGCCTGTGAATTCTACCTCACGTCCTCTTTTCTCTAATTAGCATGTCTCAACGAGTGAATATATCCAAAAACAAACTGCTGGGTTATGGAAAAATTACTTCCGATTTCGGGACCGGATTTTAACCCCTGGCGAGATGTTCGCTCCAGTCTACTACTGTCAGACACAGCTTTGCTCTTGGCTCGCGTAGGTCCAATCATAGTCCCTTCAGCTGAACAACCTTCACTGAGCACATACGCATGCCCTATTGGTTTCTCGTGCCTGCATGCACGTACGTGTTTGTGGTACAAACGTCAGCCAGCAATCACCATTTGAACGGGGATAAAACACCTCACCACTTTGAAACTATTATTTCGTCAACTTCATTAGCATCCGAGTACTGACCTGCCAGACATTTCGTAGAATATATTCAGAAAAGGTGGAGAATCAGAATGGATAATTCATCACAGATAACTTTCACTCAACGGCCTTGGTTAGCTGTCATAATCAGCCATAAACCTCCCATTTTTTGAGCACACGGCTGATATGGATTGGTGTTCGGTTACCGAGGCTTTTCACATCCAAACTGTGGTTAAAAATTACTTTGAGAATATGCAGTTCGAAACTAACAGTAATTTCGCTCACCAACTTCTAGTTATCGTTAATTATCTTTTTAGCCTTTACTTCATTTATTACCAAGACGAAAGTGCGCATCATTTAAAGGGATAGAGGAATGTGGCCAACAGACGGTTAACAAATAAAAAAGTTGACCGGGCCCGGGAGGATTAGAATCAGCGAATTCGACTTGACCACCGCTGATCAAAAATTTCCCCGTCTGGTATATATGTTTCTACTTAGTTATATGTGCACGAATAAACAGAGGTGTCCGGAAACAGGGTTAGAAATTTGGTCAACACAACGGATCTCTCGACGAAAAACGCACTGAGTGAAACGTGTCCCTGTGTCCTGAACAACAAAAAACAGTTTGGCAAAATAACTGAAAAACGTTTAACCGCCACATTGTCATTACAAAACCGCCGCGCTTGTTTATTACTGATGATTATTTTCATAAAGTTTAGAAGTAATGGATTAGCAGGAGTGAATAAATGCTGAATAAATGCTGAATAAATGCGGATAGTGAAAGTCTCTGATCAGGGCAAGGTTCGAACCTATACATGGACGCACCCCAAGCCGAAGTACCACCTGTACAGCAAAATTGTGCAAAATTCATGGTTGCGAATGAAGAAGCGGCCAACAGTTGCCGGATTCGAATCTTTTTGCTTTGAAGTCCTAGAGCCACTAAGTGGATATGTTGATCAGAGTTTGATCACGCTACTTAGTGTTTACTCTCAGTAGTGGATGATTCATTGATAATAAAACAATGCTGTTATTTGACTTTCTCTGTTACCAACATTTCTCAAGTGAAGTCTACAATCAGGTAATTCTGACGGAACGTTTACATTGCAAGAACTGTGTGTGTGTGTGTGTGTGTGTGTGTGTGCGTACGTGTGTACATCAGACTGCGTTGAGGAAGTGGTTCACTGTCATTCCCTCTGTAAGCGATTGGTGACGAGATCAACTAGTATTGCTATCTTCGAGATGTGTATTTGTCAGTTCCACTGTCGGGGTTGGCAACTGGTGAGTCGATGCTTGTTGCCAAAGCATTAGCATATTTTTCATCCAGTGCACTTTTTGGAGCCCAGTTGGAGTGCTGTAGTATTCTCTTAATCTGCACACACTCTAAAGTAGGATAAGAAGATGACAATCCTTCCGATTGGCAAAGGAGGATCGGTGATCGTCTACTTCTACTACTGCAAAATGGCACCACTATTTACCCTTTAGTCTTAACTGATCCAACTGCGAGACTGATCCTTTATCTTTATCGTTTATCTTAACCTCCTTTATTAATGAGAAAAACATTACATTATTTCGAGGAAGAGGGTCTCGGCCAACAGACGATTTCCAAGTGGGAAAGTTGACTGGCGGTGGGAGGATTCGATCTCGCGACCTTCTCGTCCGTATGTCCACCCCCAATCAAATTTGGGAAACAAAGCCGCAAAGACGTTGAAGAAGGTACTGGAAATGGAAGTCGTTGGAATATTTTAGCTGGAGAGGAAGTCGAGTGAGACCGCAAACTCCGATCACCAAATGTATGCAAAGAAAACATTCCACGCTGGTCTAGTCTTTCCGCATGTGAAAATCCAAAAAAATATGAATTTGCAAAAGAACTACAGCTGCATGTTGATAAGAAAAGCCAATGTCACATTGGGAATAATAGTACATCACAAGTAAACATATGCGAACTAAGTGTTCACATCTCATATCAACCATCCAAAAAAAGCCTGCATTCGACCATTATTTGTGAGAGCCCAAAACTTGGTATACCATACCGGAAATGAAAGAGCAAGGGCGGAAATCCACCGTTCCCAGACCATTGAACGGAACGGATATTTAAGAAATTTCATAAAGCGAACCGTGGTTGGGATAAAGAAGGAAATGAACCGACGAACACAAACAAACAGATGGGTCATTTCTGCTACACATCGAAAACTTTGTGATACATACCTGCGAAATCTCCCTCAAGCCCAAGGAATTATTGGCTGTGAAGAACTATAAGAAGGCTCGTATCTGAACTAGGTGGAAATGTACGGTTTGTGACGGAACAGAGGTTTTGGGGCACACCATTCCGAATCTGATCTTCCGGGAAGGCTTTGTTCGTTCCTTTATGGAGTGCATCATTTGTGCAATTTTTAACCGGCAATGAACATCGTAGACGTGTCTGAACAACCAGTGGACATGAAGATTGCCTGTAGTATTTAGACTTGTAATTAGTATACGGAATTCGGTCAGTCACGGTAACGAGCGGATAAGAATTACCAGTAAGCACGGAATTAGCTTCAATGAAATCTACGTGAATGAAATCAACAAGAAGATCACAACAGAACGGAAACGAGTTCGATTTACGTTTACAATTCATGGGTTTCTATACAATGTTGGGAATAATCCGTTCAATCGCCATCTTGGAATGTTTGGATTTCACGACCGCTTGTCGTTACGATTCTGATTGGCTGCTTGTCCACGCAGACCAGCGTGAAGCTATGTCGGTCTGGGTCACGTGGCTTGCACGTAAGCTCACCAGATTGCCCCAATGAGGCATTCTTCATCGTAGACAGCGTCGAGTGAGCAAATAATGCCGGCCGGGCCGGGAACATATGGTGGCAATCTGGCATACAATTAGCCCCATTTCATTAGTAATCTGAAGAATTCAGCTTTCAGTGAAGCTCTGCTTATCGGATCACGTGATCGCAGTTCGTCGTGCACAGAGATTACATAAAGGCACTAGTTGGCTTGACATGGAAATAACTATCATTCTTTGCTATGCTCCGTTCAGTTTCTGTGCCCATTCATAGCAGTCAATAAGTGAACCAATAAGTTGGTTTACGTAAATGTTAACGTTCCGCTAATTTGTTCTTTTTCCTCCGTTCTTCAATTGGATAAAGAAAAGTGGATACTACAGGTTCAGCAGTGTATTAGGATTCTTTGGCACCACCGGTCAGGTGACTTTTCAAACGCTCATTTTGACAAATACTACGCGCAGGGGTTCGACTGCACATTCGCAGAGGAATGTACACTATTTGTCCAAGCGTTATCTTGAAGTGTGGTAACAGGCAAACGCCTGCCAGTTCAAGTAACATACAGACAAATCTGCATTAATTTTGATATAATTCTGAACTAAGGCAAAAAATGATAGAAAAAGGCATAATCACTTTTTATTCATTCCAAAAAGTTATTTGCAACGTAGGGAATAAACCACGCGTTCGAATGACCTCCTGTACGAGAGGATTGGGTCAATATTCACGTAAAAATCAATTTATTGACTAGGCTTTTAAAAAAATAGTGAGAGATATTGTAAGCGGATATGAAAACAGATAAAGAGAGGGTAATCCGAGGCTTTGGAGTTCCGAGCAGAGGTCGGGGTGGATGACTGATAGATGTACGACTCTACTGGATGGAAGCAAGGTAAAAATGGCCAGGCTTCTAAGAACGGGGTAGTCTGGAGAAGGTCGAATGTCAAGTTAGTGTGTATTGAGTGAGTTGAGTCACGCTAATGACCGGAGCAAACCGTGTGCAGTTCACTTCACGAAAATTCGTCACCAATTGCATGGCTATTATTATGCCGCCCGAATGATTCTGTTGACCAGTTCACAATTGACGTCACATCTGTGACAGCTACACGATCATCTCCGAGGTTGCCCAGTTAACAAAATCGACATCAGCAGGAAGTCAAGACAACTGTCTCAAAGACAAAAGGGGCATTGCCTACAATTACTCAAACTTGGGCGTGTGGCATTCTCGAGCATTTGGGGTCACGGCCTGCCGAATCGAATTGCAATCAAATTTCTGTAGTATTTGTGCCAGCAAGGAAACGGGTTACCGATACGGAATGGACTGACTCCGGGCCAAGCTACGCAAATGAAGGCAATAAGAAACCTACGACAACTAGGAAACAGGTTGTTCTATTTTCAAATCATACGTTTATATATAAAATATGAGAAGCCTCGATTGACGAAATATAACCCGTACAACGGTATGCGAAGCATGTTTGAACTTAAGAATCGCCCGTCGCCACTTTTCCCATTGGCTGGTTGTCTACGCAGTCTATAGTGAAGCTGTATTGGAGTGCATAACGTGACAAGCCCGTAGAATCACAATTTTCAATGTCAAAATAGTACTGTAATCTCTTCAATCCTTGCAACAACCGAGCGTACACAAAAGCAACCACAAAGATGACTACTTGTCGACTTTTCACCTCTATTTCGTGCGGGTAGAAAAAACTGCAAGTGGACAAACTCGTCCCAGTAATTCATGTGCAAATTACGCTACTGACACGAGTTGGTCATGACCATTTTAAGATGCCATTTCAGAAGAAATAACGTTGAAATGGGAAATTGTAAAGGGAATTTGAGAAGCTGTAAGTTTAATTAGAAAACTAGCGGCTGCGGCAAATTTCGTTCACCCGTGATGCATGTCATTGGCTAGTTGAGCACATCAATCACTAATTGTGATTGGTCACCTGCTTTTCAGGCTCCCTGTGAAAGGAACTGGGAACTCAGCCTCACACGAATCGCCGGACTACGGTACACCACTCTACACTGACGTCCGTTCACTAACGCGTGATGCAAGACGGCCCAGCACCGCTACTCACAAACATTTGTCCAATCCAAGAGACCTTTGACGGACCAACACACTATTTTCCAATGTGATTTACTGTAAGCAATCAATCATCGAACGCTCCTGCTTGAATCTGACCCGTATTCGCAGGTCATAATGGGTGCATGACGGAATATATGGATTAGTATGGGGTAAATAAAGATGGATTGCTCTTTCATCCATATTTTCCTCGAATCCAAGGTCACGCTTCACAATTTTTAGCATCAAATACACACTGCTGTTTAAGATTTGATTTGATTATTCAACTTTCTGTTGTGAACTTGTTATTTGACTTCACCAGGGGACATTTAATAGCTGAAGGCAGGAGAACGCGAGTGTTTCAAGGTGGCTAGGATACAAAAGTAATTCACATTCACGATGACCAAACAAGACTCGATTGTTATACGATCACGCGTTTCAAACGTCACTAATAAGTGCATATATCATCATGATCATCATCATGATCATCATGATCATGATCATGATCATGATCAT
>LUCM01008843.1:13893-27057 GCA_008360955.1 Fasciolopsis buskii | reverse complement strand
GCCTAAGTTCCAACGATAGTTAACGTGCCAGATGAATAATTTGTAAACTGGTACCTACATGGTCCGGCTTTGTTTAGTGCAGCGTCAGTCAGAATTAGCAACCCGGAAAACTAACCACCGGTGAAGTACCTGGTTCAAATTGACTCAACCGCTTCAGCTCTTGGAAACACGTTGGACACTTTCAGAAGACCTGAAATCAGAACTCATTGATCACAATTTTACGCAACGAGATTCTACTGAAATAAGCAAAAATGATAACTGTATACGGCTTGAATTGTTACTAATTGGGCCATCTAAGGGCGAGTGTCTATTTGTAAAATTCTCGAAAACCAGCCACAATATGTAAGTGACCAATTTTGGTCGGGCGGAGAAAGTCGCAGCATTTGGACGTGAAGTTCGCGGGTTCGAATCCTCCCACCACCGGTCAACTTTCCTACTTGGTAGCATTTTTTTGGTTGCTGCCCCATTCCTGAGAAATGGTGCACTTTGTTATTTCATTAATACGAAGGAAGCACAAGATAAAATAAAAGAAAAAGAAACCTGCCTGCAGTTTCCCAATTTGTCCCAGCGGTACATGTCACGCAGCTCTTTCTCTATCAGATTAAGCAACATTCTTTTGGTGTAATCTAATTTCCGTTTTTTATCTGCCTATCTAACGGTAGGTAATGTCATGCAAGGCGGACTAGACATGCGTTGGCCACCGGCACACTACATTCCGCAGCGGCACAGTGCCAACCCCCCCCCCCCCCAACCATACACACAAATACACACCCGATTATTTAGTGGCCTCCGTGCGTGCAGCCCTTCTGTACGGTTGGGCCTTCACGTCCAGTTAATGTCCGAACGGATGTCCGACACGGACCCCCTACTAGCCGGCTCGCGTATGTCATGTGACCGAATGTAGTCCAAGCGGAATGCGGGCGAAAATTTATTACCTCCGGCCCCTGGCCACGTACGACCCGCGCTATTTTTTCTCTCGCATGGGCCTCACTTGTCTGGACAGGATTGGGTGATTAAGGCCATGTTTACGAATTGATTGTCCAGTCATGTTTCGTTCGTCCGCTTGGCCATGCACTTGTTCCGAACAGCCTCCATAGACGAGACCTCGAAATGACGAGACACGGAATGACGCATACCGGGCCGATACAAAAACCCGTTGGCAGGTGGGCAATTCGTCGGCTAAACTGAGAGAACGAAATTGTCTGGTCACGTGACACACAGATTTACCTACTAACATACATGCGGGTGTCTGATTTCGCTGTCGCGATCAATGACTCTACTAGGCACAAGGTTGTTTGGCGCCCAATAAATTTCCACTTTCTATCCCCGTGCGTTACTTCTGTTTGAGAGTCAACTGACCGATGCTGTTAGTTTCTCCAAGGGAGAGTAGACATGAGCAGATCGAAGTTGACGAAGAACGGCTTTGTATTCATGAACCTCACATAAACTGATTTAACGGGCACTTCTCACAATCAGCACACGCCAGTATGCATGTGAATGTAGTAAAATTCTTATCACATCCAATAGAAGACAAATAATTGACATAACGAGAACGATAAAAATAATGATAATTGTAGCGATTTTCGTCGATTTGATCTACTGTGCGCTAATTCAAGAAACGATCCGCGATCAGTCACCACTAGGGTATAAATGGGAAAATGACTGTCGGTGACGGGAATCGGAGCCAGGACGTTCGCTCTCAAATATTACAATATTAACCACTCTAGGGCCGTGACAGTTTCCGAGACTTGGTTCTGTTCACTGAACTGCCGCTAGTCAATTTCAACCATAAAGAATGGAGAACTTACTCTGTGCTTGGTCATGTACAGACATATATTTACCAACCGGGAAAACTATTCCTCAATGCGAACTGTGAAAACGGGTAATCGGACAACGGGTTCAATTTGTGTATTTTGGCCGCTGCTTCCGAGGCTCGGGGAGACGCAGGCATAAAAAAAGCAAAACACAAGGTGTGGAGTGTCCAACGCTCGTGATTGCGCATGCCAGTTGACAAAACCCAAATGACATTGTGCCAAGCGAGCTTGGCTTTTAGAATGTAAACGTCTCATCATCAATCGAGGTGACATCGGCTGTATGTGTGTTCAGTTCATGGTGTTCCCCTGCATTTACAGGTGTGTCATCAACTTTAGCGACTGATTCCTACAACCGCCCTGACTTCGTAATTAGACGTTTGTTTTACTACTTGGCCGTTGAGGACAGAATCACTCAACCATGCATCAAGAACGTATTTGAAATCACTGCAAGATCCCTCTAACCCCAAGGAATCGCAGTGGCTCACATACGGACCAAAACTATAGGAAAACTTGGATGGAAACCAAACGAACGAAGGGACATCAAAGAAAGGACGAATATCGTATACCAAGTCAAGCGGGCGAACTGCGACAAACCAGTAGAAGAGCATCCTTTCCGAAGCACGAAAACAAACTAGATGCAAAGAGGCATGATTCACTCTCTGCCATATCCATCCAAGAGGATGAAGAAGGACACTAGATCAATCAGGATCAAGTTGGAATTCTGGGTCAGGCAACAAACTTTTTCAAACCAGTTAATCAGTAGGCATTTGAATTGGATGACATGCACATTCGGATGGAAAGTAAACCGTTCAACTAGATAACCGAGACGAAAATCAAATCATTTATACCTACAGTAGAGAACCGGAATTATTAACGTCGAGACATCTGTGGAACCGTTTCTCTTCTCTACTTACATCTGCGACCCAACTAGTACACCTTGTCATCTGTTTACGTATGATGATGTTGTCCTCTCTCAAGCCGTTTCGGACAACGATGATTTTCAAAGTTCTTCCAAAAACTTATCTAATGTTTACGATTTCCCTGCACGAGCTGGTTTAAATCTCAACACACCTAAGTGTTTCGAATGTCTGTTCTCTCTTCCTCGGTCGGCCTACCATCCGAAACATCTTCCATCAACTCAAAAACACTTACCAAGGTTAATTCTATGAAATATCTAGGGGTTACTATTGATAAAAATCTGTTGTGGACTACTCACATTTCCACCTGTGTAAAGAATCTCCGACGGTCGTCATTTCAAATCAGGAAGCTTCGACACTACAAGGTGAAACAAAGCATTACCTCCCGATTTGTATATCAATGGGTTTTTCCAATCCTTCTTTACTGTCCTCCCGTCATTCTTCCAGGTTTACTTAGAAAACACTTTAAAACTGTTTGCCGGGGACTATCAATCATTAGCCGGGTGTCTTCCATACCATTAACTTAATCGTCCTTTATACTATGTGATCAACACTCATCAGCATGTGAGAAAATTGCTCACAAAATTCTTTCTGATCCCACGCGTCCTCTGCATAACGATCTTTCAAAGTCCCGCTCTCATATTTCTACACAATCCGCTTTTCGTTCCATACCCTCTAGAATCGATATGTTTAGGAACTCCACTGTTCAATATTTGGTACGCCTTTTGACAAACCGTGGGTCTTTTGGCCGAATTCCTGAGCAGTCTATGATAATCTGCTCTGATTATTCCTCAATGAGTTTTTTTCACATGTGTACAAGTTGATGAATGTAAATTTTTCTTATTTTTTTACCCTCACGTTTTTTGACTGCAATGAGACATTATTTATTGTACGCAAAAGTCTATACAATACAGTACAATACAATACAATTCAATACAGTACAATACAATGCAGTACAATAAAATATAATACAATACAATACAACACAACACGCAATACAATACAATACAATACAACGCAATACAACGCAATACAATACAATAAAATACAATACAATGCAATACAATACAATACAATAAAATACAATAAAACAAACGTCTGGTTATGAGGTCAGGGCGGTTGAAAGTGTCAATCGCCAAAGCTAGTGACACATCTGTAAATACAAAGGAACGCCATCAACTGAACACACGTACAGGCGATGTCACCTCGGTTGATGGTGAAACGTTTGCGTTCGAAAATCCAAGCTTACCGAATAGAACCTCACGGAAACCAACACCCTGAGCCTCGACGAACGTAGATTTCCAAAATCAGTGGGAATGATTAACGTTCACAACCCAGGTGCCATCAAAGCCATGAATTGTTGATATATGCAGGTATTCCGGTAAGGAAATGCACGCAGTCAAACGTGATCATCTCTACATAGCTGCCTAACTCAATCGTTCAATCGAACAATAATATTCACGTAGAACTGAGAAGAAAAAGTCAGCGTTGTTAACCCATGTCAAACTAGTAGCTATTCAGCTACCTGGCCACTTCTTCAGCCACTGAGCTATCGAGAAAAAGATCATGAAAGACGAAGTATGTAATTGAATCCCAATCTCCTGAGCCCTACTAATCTAACAGTACAAAATAACTGACCCGTTGATTTGAACAACTGCGTGACAGAAGGGTGATCACTGACTCGGTCCCAGGTGTTGGCAACACCTTTTCTAAATGAAAAATGCAAACTTTTATCTGTAGCACATTCAGGAATGGGAAAAGTTTGTTAACACACGTGTATCTGCAATAAAGTAGCTTAGAATTCGTTGGATGGTCAGTGGTGGTCTAGCTGATAAGATCGTGGGATTTAGACGCAAATGCCGCGGGTTCGAATCCTCCCATCACCTGTCAACGTCCCCACTTGGCAGCTCTTTGTTGGCTGCGACCCCCTTCTTGAAAAATGACGTACGTTGTCATTTCATTAACAAAGAAAGTAAAAGGCAAAAGGAAAAAAGAGATTTAGACACATTGACAGATGTGTTTAATTTCTGACTCATTTGCACCAACAGCAGTAACGTTATCTGGCATTGGAGCAGCACTTGAGGTCGAGACAGCGTGCCCCAAGAAAGTGGCGCTGGGCTTTCCCAGCACACATCTCGAAAAGTTGATCGTTACTCCATGTTTGCTACGCTAATCGAAAAGAGCGCGTAGGTGAGCAGATTATTGTTCCTCTGAGTGGCATGCAACTGAGATATCATCACGTACACATTCCCTTAAAACCGTATGACTTCGTGCGTGGGCCTTTGTAAGTTTTAAGTCAGGTTGTTGAGTCCAGAATGCATCTTCACGAATTCGAAAATCCCCAAAGTTCTGAGTACCCCCGTTTTTAGTATTTTGGTCTCCTCCACGGGGATCTAATTGTAATCTGGCAAAAATCTATGCAGCTTAAGAGGCCGCAACTCATCAACGACGATATTATGGGGAATGGGATACTTATCTATAGTTTCCGAAGGGTCCGCAGTAGCCATTGGACATAAGGATCATGTGAAGACGAGAGGACCAATGAGTGCTGGAAGGGTGTCTGACGCCCAGTTCTAACATACCACCGAATTCTGTCTTCGCTAGGCGGAATTCGCCAGCAGGCCAACTGCAATTTGGGGATCCCGTGGTCTCTATATGGTGAATTACCTTTGTAGTGATGGTGGAAAGTGGACCGATGTGCCGAAGTGTGGTTGGATAGGCAGTAATTAGCTTGTTCTATGGCTGTTTGGCTGGCGGTTCAGCGAACAGAGGTGTGATCTGATTCACAACAGCGTTCTAGTAGGCCAAAGTCGGCCATGTTTGACTACCATTTCCTTGGACCAAGCAGCGACTAGCAGGTCGAAATGCTGGAGAAAGTCTGTGCCAGTAGTAGGTCATAGGACCTCGGCTACGATCGACACCCAACAAAATGCACGACTCAAACCTAGATCGATGGAGAGGGAACGATGTTTGTACGTAGGGATACCGGTGCCGTTTGCAGCCCGTAGCGATTCTACTTGTGGGGCGGTAGACTTATTCAAGTCGCGAAGAATTACACTAACATCGGCACCTGTATCCACAAGGAATGGTTTGTTTGTTGTCAAATAAATGATGCTTAGAAGGCGAAAATTGGTAGAAATCCCGGTTTAGTGTCCCACAACCACGAACCAGAAACCTAGTTTCCCTGTCTCTTACTAAGGGATCTACACCCGGGTCACATGTTTTGCCAGATCTCTAAAGCTGTTGTGGTACTTACAGTAACACACGATTTCGTTGACGATTTCTGCTGTCTCCTTTATTGTATATCTACCGGTTGCACTAAGCAAAGGAGGTAAATGTGGTGGGAGACGTTGAAGCCACAGTTTTCTTAACATCGGGTCATCGCCGAATGGAGGGGCCCTGAGACGCCGCATTTCTCGAACTAATCCTGAAGGCTTCCTATTCCCAAGCTCGACCGCTTGAAGCAAATGCCGGATGCACTGATCTTCAGTAGGGGCGGTTCGAGTTATGACCGCTTCCTTCAACGCTTCATAACAGCGCGAAAATATTGTGACGTCTGTAACCTGAAGGGTTACATCTAAAACCACTGACGTCGCTGGTTACCTACAATTCTCGAACTCCAGTTCAACTACGGTAAACCAGAGTTAACGATCTGACGGTTTGAAGGACGGTATGTGTAGAGTCAGGACCAGTACTGTTGGAGATGGTTTTCATTCTGCAGACATGGTACTGCGTTTGAAAAATATTACGTCAATAGAACATCCCGGGGAACCTCCAGTAGAAAAAGGTAGGCAGTGACAATTGAGACGAAAAAGCAGCCGACAACGAAAAAAACAACGGCAAAATTTACTCATGAAAAGATGGCACACAGATGGTGAGCAAAAAGAACAGACTCACGTGTTCAGTCAATCACGTCGGTCTCATCAATTTTTAGGACCGTTTGCCTTAACGCGGTTCTCGTATTACGTTTGCCTTCCCTCGACCGTTGTGACTACTTGTACATCACCCTTACTCGGCTCTGTACGACTGGAATATTGACAACTTAGACACTCGACCGGTACAAGGAAAAAAAACAGTCGGGAATGTAAAAGGTTGAGTATATTTGACAAGAGCATGCGTGAAAAACGTGCAAATGGCAACTTCGTTGGGGAATCAACGTTCGATTAAACAAACGATCCTGAATACCAAATCCAAGTTCCTCCACAAGGTTGAACGAACTGCATACAGACAAAGTGTACCGGTGA
Source organism: Fasciolopsis buskii (assembly GCA_008360955.1). NCBI lineage: Eukaryota > Metazoa > Platyhelminthes > Trematoda > Plagiorchiida > Fasciolidae > Fasciolopsis > Fasciolopsis buskii. Next base: position 20,082 of record LUCM01008843.1, on the reverse strand, counting down.
ATAAATCAACCCGGCCACTAGCGAGATGCTAGTTGCACAAGTGACATTATGTCTGTTTCGTTCCGTTTACTAGATTTCAATCATAAACTCTATTTGATGCTTATTGGACAGGATCTTCTCTAAATCGATATATATATATATATATATATATGGTTTAATGAATGACAAATGCACTATTGTTTATCTGAACAAGACGCTATTTTACTAGGTGGTGATTTGTGTTTTGTAGCTTTCATCTGGGCAAAATCGGGAAGTCAAGTCTGCCGACAGTTCAAGCTTGTGATCTTCGTGGAAACGACAGCTTGGATAAGACTTGCTAAACTGTTTAAAGGACTTTCCCCCGTCGCCTTAAACGGTTTTTGGAAAGAACACGACAAGTGGCCTCAATGTTTAAGTGCTTGTATGCAAATAAACTCGTCGCTGGAATGATAAGAATTTATTTGAATTTATCAACTAAATCAATAAGCCGTCATCTTGGGTGAAATTTTGACTTGGCGTCAAGTCATCTGGAGAATTGAACAAGATGGAAATGGACATATCTCTCGTTGTATTGAAACCAATCATAACTTTGGATTCTGTTTGAATCCCGTGAACATTTTCTGTTGCCTACTTCAACAGAACGACTTTCAGCCAAGGATTCTATAATTTACGCTTTCAGCTACGTCAACAAGCTCTGCAAGATGCGACATAAAATACAAGGTAATGATTGTAAAGGTTCAAGTTCTAGCCCTCTGCAGTGAATAACTGGAAAGGTTCGGGTTCAGTACCTTCTTTATGATTATATAGAGCTTGCAGTTATTTGAGAGTAGGGCGTGGGATTGATGCATTTTATATTAAGCTGACTGCCTCTCGGATTCCAACATTCAAGCACAAACTTCCGGTCCTCCGATCAACCATACAGTTGGGAAGCGTCAGACTCGAGTTTTGCTCTTATTAAAGCTTATCCCTCCCAGGGTTTGAAGCCGGGCTTTCCAACAGGAAGGTGTGTGTGTGTGTGTGTGTGTGTGTGAGGGGGGTGTTGCCATCGCGCGACCAGCTCCCGTCCAACCAGAATTACCGAGTTAAGCTTGTTCAGACGTAGGCCTCAGTGACAGCCCACGAGCCTCAAAGGGAGACACGATACATGCAATAATAAAATGTCCCCCGGGAATGCCTTCGAGTAGGGTGTAAGCGGACAGGCTAGATTTCAGTTGTTTAAGCATTCACATGTCGGCTGGTGGTGGTAAGTTTTGGCGTTCGTTTACTTCAGATGGCATCTGCGCAACCTTTTTCATGATCGCCTGCAAGTGCCTTCCTCGTTCGGATGCAAATTATTTCCGAAGTTGGCGGAATTCGGTAGTTGTCAGCGGGAAATTTACTTCGACGCTATTTAATGTGGAACTGTCCGATTTTGAAAGGATTTTTCCAAGCCACCTGGTAAACTCTATCCCAATGAATGCCACAATGAGTACTAAACGCGCCTCGTATGCCAAGCATAGTAGCACGATAGGCTTCTGCAAGGAGTGCGACCACCTCCCAGTCGGACAGATTTCCCAAATTGATGAGGACATGGCGTGTACAAATTACGATCCACGTTCTGTCAAAGGTGGGTAAGCGAAGTTGCAAAACAGACTAGGATCTTACTCTCATTTGTCTAGGTATTACTGCTTTCAGTCGACCGGGTTGTGAATCGGTGATTGCGCCGATTTAAAGGGAAACTGGTTGATCCTCCTGGGAATGAGACAAAGGAATTAGTTTGGCATGTATTGAATCCCGATCCCGCGGACATCACACTCGGTGGACTATCTACAGTGGTTTCCTGGGCTATTGAGCCACAATGCGTGGATTTTAGCCTCCACACCTTATGAAACTTGAAACTAGCCAAAATGTACTTTTATCAGATGGCCAACTGTTACTGTGATGTTTTCGAAACGGGTGTGCATGACCTACTCGTGTGAAGTTTCATCTTTTCAATCTCTCAAGTGGGCAGATTCAGCAGTAAAGAAAGCCCAAAGCCAAGTTCGCTTTGATTCGTTACATGGTCAACGATTCCTCGTTGTTTCTAATAAGTGGGATGCTACCTACCAACTTGGGCTGCTTTGTCAATAAGGAACGTGGCCATCGTTCACCAGTTGACAGTTTGCCCATTACGAATAACTCCATGACTGATGAAACTTTGATTGAAGAGGTTACTTTAAACAAGCTACGGAAATGCAGTTATGCAACGAGTAACAAAAACAGGAAACGTATTGCTCAGCGTGCTCGGAATGGAGGCAATTTGAGATGTGCTCAAATTCTAGGAGTAACGATGAGAACATGCCGAGCTATCCCCAAATCAAACATTGACGAAGCCCTGGAAAGCAGAAATAGTCGAAGTACTGGATAATTAGGTCCAAAATTTATGCACCGTAGTCGATGACAATCCTCAATGTTCTCGAATCCAACTGATAATGAAAAAGGAAGTTAGAGTATGTGGGGGAACAACTAGGACATCGTCAATCGATCGCATGTAAGATGGCCATGCTTAGTCGACGTCGTAATATCCGACGGAAGACAATCAACTGGATGGGGAAGTAAAACGAGGTGGTTTCGCGCACTGGCTGACCACGGAAAAAACGTCGTTCTCGATTAAGTTGATTCGCTTTCAACAATTTTCTAGAGGAGTGTTCCATTAAGTTGTGGGAAGCCAACCGAATATTGGATCTGTCTTCTGTTTGTTGATGTACTGATTCATCAACGAGGTCACGCGTTCAGTACGATACCCGCCACAATAAAGTCTTTTTTCCGACCCTATAGATGACATCAGCAGGTTCAAGTTTGTCATCCGTAACTGTCAGTTGGAATGTCAACATAATTTGTTAAATGTGTTTGAAAAGAACCGCGACTGAAAATCATTGATATCAATCGCTTGAGGGTACTTGTCGCACTGGAAGCATTTCCTCCTCAACTGTGCTTCTTATGACCGCCATTCCCCAACGTTTGATGGAGAGCATTTCCCGAAAGTGAGCTTATAAAAATGTTTGTTTGGAAATGAACCTTCAAAAATCTGTTCTGCATTTTGAAGCCTTATTTTTTTATGCCGTTTAGTAGGCAGGTTGTTAATAGATTTGACAACTAGGAGTGAAGAGTAAAATTCATGAATGGAGGTTAAAATATTATGCATTATGACAGAATAACTATGAGCAACACTGTAATACATGCGATGAACGTAGAGGCCAGAATCAATTTGGTTTCTTATCCGATCGGGTTCGTGTCGATTGCACCTTCTCCATAGGTCAGGTGACAAAAGCGCAAATAAATATTCCGCCGACCCACAATTCCCGTCTTTTTTGATGTGCATTAGACTCGATCAGTCGTGTAGTTTTGCGGCACTGCTGCTCATTGAAGGATGAGCTAGTGAAACTCCTTCCTCCCAATGGCTGTTTGCAAACAGACGAAGCCGATTCCCTGATAAGTCGATCATTCACCCGGCTTTATCACGCGAGTGATGTTCGTCATGGTTGCTCCCTTTCTTTTTTCCTCTTGAACTTGAGTGTTGTGGAAATTGCCTAATTCTCAGGTGAGAATAGTGTCATCGATATTAGCTTAGACAGGAAACTGTGTGACTTAGAATATACGGACGGTGTGATGCTGATGAGTAAAGACCCAAGTGGGTTGCAGGTTTACACTGATCGCCTGGAGAATAGTGTATGTCCGCGTTGCTCTTTTTACATATTCTAAGTGCAAAATGGTGCTGCAAAATTGCACAGATTTGAAACCAAAGGTTGTTGCTACAGGGGAAGATTTTAGTGAAGCAAATCAATTGGTTATTTGGGAATTCACATTTGACCAGGTGAACGGATATCGGTTGAAATACTATCGTTCATACTGAACACTCACTCGACAACTGACAGCTTGGGACTTATGTCGCGTGGGTGCAAAATCCCGTTATCCATCAAAGGTTGAATAAACATAGTGGTTGAGAGCAGAATGGGCGAAGACTGTCGGTATTCGGACACCGTTGTCTCTCTAATATTTCTAGAACCCAATAGGAAAATTTTTTAGCAATTCAAGAAGCTCACTTCTTTGAAAGGATATCTAATTTGAGATGATTGTAGCTGGGACATGTTTTGTTCATGCTCGAAGACTGAATTACTCGGTGTTTGCTGTTCTCTGGGACACGCACTGGTTTGAAAATGGGCCAGGGTGAGCAACCTGGTGAGGTGACGAACAGGTATGAAAAGTCGATCAGTGGACTGTCCGCAGTAGTTTCAGTAGGATGATCGGGTTGGGGTCACGAGGTTTCCCAACACAACTATTGGAGACAAATGATGGTGCTGTTCAGTATGACGGTGAGTGTTAATTATGCACTTGAAACGTCCCGCTTTCTCTGCGGTTCCTGTGTTTTATAACCTTAGGATTCTTCTATCACTACTAATCGATCCTGAGAGGTAGTAGTTAAAACATTGCACATTAGTGCGAGGTTTGCGGTTATAAGGGTTGAAAACAAACTGCATGGCGGTTTAGGGGCTATGAATATGCAATAACAGTAACTCCCGTTGAGGATGAATCAGCTGTATGCTATACCTGCGCTGGTGAACCTGAGATTGCCGGCGTTGACGATTGGAGGTCGATCCAGCGTACAATTGCGAACGTGCCCATTTGACGAGGATGCACAAACGCACACACGCTCATTGATCCAGCCAACCTGTGCCTTGATTCTGATTGGTTCTCGGTATGCACCAGACTTGTCACACTGGTCACGTGATTCATTCTGTCGACAGATCAGCCTGTCTGAGTTTGAGGCGTAGGCATGGTGACTCAGACTGCTAGTCCTACTTACATGTTAGTTGGCGGGACTCATGTACGAACTGATGCTAATTACTGCTTCATACGCTTATGTATCACCGCATACATTACCAGAGTACATTTTTGGAATAAAACAGATGAATCAGTTCTTCCGTAATCCCTTGGTTTTCAGCGGTTATTTGGATTTATGTGTGACATGAACAACTAGCAAACTGTTGCTATGTGGCTGAGCCCTCTATTCTTCTTGGAAAGTACTGCTCATAATATCGAGTGACTAAGTTTCGCTACAAATTCCGGTGACTGTGTGATTTTTGTGTGATAAATAAGGGAATGAAACGACTAGTACAGTCTGGTTCAAATCATCGATTAACTTAACTTGAATTGTCAACTTCTTTCATGATCAACAGACTTGAGAATGAGAAAATGGTATAATTTCTATGAAATTCTTCCAGAACAAACCAAAGATGACATTTGCCCATTCGCATTTGTCTTGATCATGAAAAAATGTCACAAATAGAACTCAGTGCAAACTTATCGATCATACAAGCCAGACATTGCCCGTTTTTAATCGATTTATCATCCGTTTTGCCCCGGCAACTACTTCGCGCAATCACGAACGCACTTCCATGGTACTGGCGTAAGATTTGCGTGTTTAGCATTTACTGTTGCTTCGCCTCGTTTAACATACTTATTCAAAAAGTTCGTTTTCCGTAGGCTGTAGCGATATTGATTCCACTGTAATCAGCGAATCAAACGGTGACTATATAATTTGACCATTTTGAACGGACTAAATTCAACCAGATGTATAATACCGTAATACCGTTCGAAAGTCAGTCACTTCGAAGAGTCCGTCATTTGTGTACGTATGTGAACTTATGTATGGGGACGTGTGTTTGCTTGTAAGGTAGGCAAAATGAGGGCGCCGTTTGGATGCATTATCAGAGCTGGCTATAACCACAGTCAGGTTATACAACCAAACTAACTGAAAAGTAATGCGGAAGTGAAGGCCCGTGCTCCGGATTGGAGTTGTACGAGCCTGAATGACAGTGCAATAAAGCGGCTAGGTCACTGTAGTAATTCATCCCATATATAAAGTGATATGCTCATGTGTGTGGGCGAGATTATTCTCACGAATGATTCGCCTTGCAATATCACCATCCAATTGCTTACTAAAAACCATGGAAGCAATTTACCATGGTTTCATTGTTGTTAGGACTCATCAGGAATTCATATTCATTGCACCAGAACTGAGAGGGGAATCCGGGAGGAATGACACAAATCAAATCAGATCAGATCTATTATGGCTAACTACGAAGCGATTATTGGGTCATCCACGTGATGGGTTTTCATGTCTGCTTTACACGCGCTACGTTGAACTCGCATACATATTGGTCGGTGGTGGCCAAACGGATAAGACCGCAG
>LUCM01008843.1:0-13281 GCA_008360955.1 Fasciolopsis buskii | reverse complement strand
GAATGAATGAATGAATGAGTAAGGACAATGTCCAGGGACGCATAGTATTATATACAGACAAATCAGAAGAATACATCAACCAAAAGCACCTATAATTTGATGCTGTCTGTTTTGGACAGAGTACTAGTTGTTATTGTCATAGTAGTAGTAGTAGTAGTAGTAGTAGTAGTAATAGTAAACCGTACCCCGATCGTTGACTCGGTGATGGTTTGTCCGCGGTTCGTCTTTGCTTGGTGCGCTTTGGCAAAATCAGTCTCTTTCTCTAATATTTGCTATAATTTAGTTGATGACGCGATTGGCACTAGTCTGAGTATAAGAAACACTGATGGTGTTCGACCATTGTGCATCTGATTATTTTGTTATAAATAGTACCGTAGGAATTTGGACTTGACCTCGTTTTGGAATTTGCCAAATTTGGTTGCTACACATTGTTCGAACATTCAATTGCTCGAGGGTCTTAGGCCATATACGTGAACCGATCAAGAGGAATCAAAAAGTTAGCTAACGACAGAGTTGTCCACGTTGACCCGAAATATCCCGATATGTTGACGATGATGATGAAAAAGTTTTTCATTGATAAGAAGTTTCTTTTTGATGTATCAATTCAGACTTTCACACAGATCGTATTGGGTAGCACGGAAGAAAATAGGTGGCTGTCGTGTGTAACGGGTGAATAAGTGTAACCGTTTTGGCACTTTGAAAACCGACTAGGGTGTCGTGGTTACAGGGCTAGATGTAAATAGATACATGTTTCAAACTATGAGTGGCGAACACTCGGTTGAACTCGAAAATTGTTGGATGGATACTGAAAGCACGTCAGAGATTGTCGTCGTTAATTTTCCTGGCCAATACAACAACAAAAAATTGCATAAGATTGCACTGTTTACGTAGTTCTGGTCTGAACATGTGCGAATAGGGTCGAACATTAGGCCGTTTATTGATCACCGGCTCAAATTATTGTCTTAGATGTGTCAATCTTATGTGTTACATCGGTCCACGTGTTGTTGTGCCCGTTGGACCCACGACGAGGCAAGTATCCGAGAGAAAGACTGAGCACATTGGGGCTTCCCCATTGGCAAAAGCACAATTTAGACAATACACAGTCAAATGGTGCAACATTCGGTCGACAGCGGGCATCAAACTGATTCGCCAGCAGCTTTTAAGACAGTCCTGGCCGCATCGTGGACTGACAGCAAAGGACTAAACGAAAAGTCTCCTATGACTACTGGACCCGTAGCAACCAGATTACTGAAGCCAAGATTATGGAAGCAACATAACATCATGCAGTTCTTGTTGCTGCATTGGCCAGGAAAAGTGACGACAACAATCTCTGACGCATGTTCAGTATTTAGCCAACAACTTCGACGTTTCGTTTATTTTCACATCTGTGACTGATTTTTTCGTCGATACATCATTTTTGCACAACCATCCGTTCATACTTAGCCCTCGGACTACGAAACACTCTTCAGCTGACAAAGTACTGAAATTGTTATATTCTTTTACCCGTTATGGGCGATCGACAGAAATTTTTTCCAGGACTACCCAATGTTATATACGAAAAAAAAAACTGAAACGAAATATTGGAAAGAAATTCCTTGGTGTTTCTGAAATCAGATAACAATTTCAGTCAATCCGTAACCAGATCAAAATATTGTGCTTTCCACTACGGGACTGTATAATTTGACCTTTTCAATTCGGATTCCGGAACATGTTCACCGCTAAATGCTACCCGGTGTTTTGAATGCAGTCGGCCATTCTGAAGCAATTAGTCGTCTGGCCCGGACAAATCGTATAGTGGTGGATCGTGGTGCTGAAGTGGCTCAGATGGACAGACGGTGGTAAGTAGTTGTAGATGATGGATTCAAAGTGACATAACTAGTTGTTGTCAAGCATGCAGTAAAACATTTGCGGAGAATATCGTCTCTATTTGCTTCGGCTGTAATTTTGTGCCCAGAGTGGATACAAGGTGGTGAGTAATGATCTTTCGAGTCACTGTTTTCGGTCAATCTCTACGTGACTAGTGAGGTAATAAGATCTCGCTCAACCTCAGACTTGGTGTCAATAGCTAATTCCTTTTCGCTCTCATTGCTTCTGGGTGAGTCGGAGCAGCTAGCCGTCAAGGCTTTTCTTGTTATGTGTGATGAGGTGAATAATTCTTGGTATATGTTAGTAGTAATAGATTATGCATTCTCACCAAGTGATATCAACCTTGAAATCACCGTTGGGAGCCTTGATATCATATGGTGAATAATTTCATGGAAACAGAATCTCTTGCTACTAACACATTCCAAGTAGCCAACCTCTGTAGGTCATGTCCAAAGCCTTCGTCCCACTTGGGATACCTACACAGAGGTCATCTATCAATAGGGATCGACTACTGTGCTTTAGCGGTCCGTGGCCGTGCAAATCAGCAAGGGATAGGTGTAACATCATGTAGTGAAGTTCAATAAGCCTTCCCCGACAGCGTAATAGCTCGGGCATTCTACTCAAAATGGTTCATCCAGGGTTCGCGTCCTCGTTCGGGTGCGGTGGATATGGACTGGCGATGATTCCTAACAAAAATGAAACGGCTGTAAAATAGTACTTCCTTGATTTCATATTGGTGAACTGCGCGTTGGTATCAAGTGGTGAGTAATTTTATAAATAACTCTTGTTATTATTTACAAGCTGCCCAAAAGTTTACATTTCACTGAACGTTCACATACACACACACACACACACACACACACACACACAATTTCCTATGGTTTTACTTCATTGTACTGGATCCAGCACTCCACCGTAGCTCTACCGAAGTCAACTTCATTAAGTGTAGTTTAACCGTGCATCCAATTCATGACTAGAAGAAAATACAAACATTCATATCCGGGGAGTTTCACGTGCACACGAAGCCAACTAGTACTCACACACTTGATTGGATTCTGCAAAGCCTGGGTTATTGTAGTCTGCAGATCTGCCGTATTTATACAGTTTTTTCCCAGAGTAGGTCATTTATACTTGATTACTCACAGAACGTACAAAAAACAAAACGCATACACACTAGCACACACACATACGGAGGTGTATGCATAATTGCACGCTTATCTACTTGTTTAGAGTGATTTGAAACCATCACGGCATAATGTCTGTTTGCTTGTTTGTGTGCGTGTGTGTATGTGCGTGCATGGTGTGCGGCGACGCCAAGAAGAAACTAACAATTTGCATTTGACTGGTACAAAAAGAATACGATTTACAAAATTAGCCATTACACGTATTCTTTTGGCATATCTTCACGAGGATGAGACGTAGGCCAAATAAGATAAATCATTTAAACATGTAACTTTTTTTCTCAATACCGACTGCCCAACCAATAGGGAATCGTGCTGTCCAGTTTGGCTAACATCCAACAATAATCGATCAATCACTTGGAGAATGCTGATCAACGAAATAGCATGACTTGAGACCAAATTGGAACCAGTCGCGGGGACATTTGAAGGCCTTTTTTATCGGATCTATCTACCTAATGAAGCACAGTCGTTTGTTTTTGTTCATACTCTCTAGGGTAGGCACTGTAGTTTCTCACGCCGGATTCGCTATGTCGAGTTGTCGAGTCGACGGATTGTTGAGGACCCATTCATGACGAATACCAGTTTAAAAGTGGCTTTTGACAGATTTGACTAATAAATGAAATGTTCATTTCGCATACATTTCAGTTTGAGCATAGACATCACCCACTGATCTAGAAAAATAATAAATAAATATAAATTTCCCTGCTTAGGAGCTTGTACACTGTTTCAACTTCATTGGAGAACTTAGACGAAAAGTGTTTGACTGAATGGCTGTGGAAGGCTTTTGCATTAGGAATTGCGGAAGAACTATCCCGGAGAACGGGCGAACCATTGAGAATTCATTCATGATTCCACAGGCTCGCCTAGAGTGGTCCACAGTTGGGATATGTGCAACATGTTTCGTTGTTGTTAGCGGCACGAATGACGGATTTACAACTTCCATAGAGAACTTGAATCACCCGCAGACTGTTGTCACTGCATTGACTGCGGAACTGACTTAGTGAATGAATGATTGAATGAATGCATGAGTGAATTAGCAAATGCACCAGGGGTATCAGTGGCAGTAACAATAATGGTATTAGCGTTTGACGGGTCTGCGTGTGAATCCGGTGGTCTAGTGCGATTAGCTTCTCGGACTTCCAAAATCCTTAATCGGCCAATCCGAATGGTAGACCAGTATAAATGTGAACAGAAAATGCTCCATGACGTTCATCGGTCCAAAGGCTTTCTGTCAATTATATTTGTGTGCAGGTAGAACACATATGAATGTATTGCAATTAAACCCTAGCACGATTTCTCCCTGGTGCGGTTTTCTTGCTATTTTTAGTGGCGAAATCCGAAATTCGTGGAATCGCAATGCGTATCGGTAATTCGAATCCTTGGTACTGTCATTTCGAGCGTGTATGTTATTGCATAGTGATATTATTATTGGTGTTAGTACTAGTGCTAGTGTTAGCATTAGTAGTCGTGATAGTATTAACAATAGTATTAATCCATCCTGAACGAAGCAACCCCTTTCGTTATGGACTGTACTCAACCTACAGGCCGGTGTTCTTGATGGTCTATTTTTGCACCGCACATTGTCTTGTACCTCAGTCCGATACAAAACCAAAAGAATCCAACGTAAAGGTATCACTTTAAGATATGAAATTCTATGAGGTTTGCATTCATTTTAACAGACGGAATACAAAACGAAAGTTGATATAGAAACAGCAGGATATTTTGACATGGTCCGGATTTATGATACGACGAGAAGTGGACAGCGAACTGATGAAACTAGCCTAATACGTGGCACAAGTAAGTATTTCAAAAACCACTTGGGACGGGAATTCTTGTCACGCAAATGAAGTAGTTTCACTCGGTGTGTACGGCAGATGCATTTGCAGAAATGTTTTTATCAAGATAGACAAACTTGTTATCTTCCTACACTAAGCTGTTTCAGACTTAGCCTCCTCGCTCTGGTCAAGACTGAAAGGGTTGCCCGCATCTACCAGTTTACATGTATCGCCGACTCTGACGTATTCGAATGTTCCCTCTGTTATTTTTTTCTTATTTCTTGTACTTGCAATGTGTGGAGAAGCTTCAGCAAATATCGTGAATTTATTTACAGGTTTCTTTTTATTTGATCTTTGCATAGACTGTGAAAAGACCAGATAAATATGGATGACTTCTGCTGTCAAGATAGACGCGTCTACACGGAGACAATGAAATGTCACTGAAGCATGAAAATTTCATCAATGTTTTTGGAATGGTCGTGCGATTTATCCTATTTTGCATTCAGTAATGGTAACAGAGCATTTATTTTATCGAATACTCTACCCACGGCTACTTCTGTATCTACAGGCTGAAGATATTTATTTGTTAACTGAGGGTATTCTGTGTTAGTTGGGGTCCAATAACCATAGTCGATCAAGAACAGAAAAAATTTTGTCTTTATTTGCATCAATGTTGACCTTGAGTCAGGGTCATTTAATCGCTTTGTGTCCATCGTTTACACTGTTACCGTGACAGTGAAGCAGTGAACAAAAACCAGTAAAATCTTTCGGTTTCATAAGGTAAAGGACTGGGAACGGATTTGAGTGCTTCGGCCAATTTAAAATTTTAAACCTAATCATCTTTAGCGTTTTGAACTATACAAGATTACAACTTAAATCACGAAAAACATGAATTAACTATTGCTCAGCAAAAGCCTTTCACCGAGAAAATCAATCACTCGAATTTGATCACGTGATTTACCTATAGTCAGGGTAAAATTTCACAAGCGAAGCTCTTTTCTCCAATCCTGACACAGATTGTTATAGATATTTCATATTTAAATGCTTCATCTAGCAGTGGGTATGGAGTATGGATTAAGGCCACAATAATGCAGTTATGTTTTTTTCTGTTTTATTTTTACCCTCACGTTTTCTGATTGAAATAAGACATTACTGATTGTACGCAAAAGTCTATACAATATAATACAATACAATACAATATAATACAATCCTGCACATTAGTAGAAAATGTTGTAAGTTATAATTTGGAGGGCTGTTAATTTTGTAGATGGATGCACGGCAAGTGGTGATCTACGAAAAAATGTAAAATGAACACTTCTAGAAGGAAATCGGTCGAAACTGCTACCCCGCTTCCTATTCCCATCCAAGTTTTTACTCTTGCACAAATAAAACGAGGGCAACATTTCCAACAGACTAAACGAGAATGGGATGCAGACGAAAAATTTTGTCATTATGATGACGGAGATATTCTGTTGGTTCTACTAAAGCAAACAATGTGAATAAACGCAGTATCTCTGAAACAATTCGTGCGTTTCACTCTGTCAGAATTTAGTAACCATGCTGTCCCGAATAGAGTGGTTTCCTTTCAAAGTGACGTAAATTAGATGAAAGTCCACTTGGATTTTGGGTAAACACCACAGTCTGAATCATGGTGATATCCAAAATAAGTTTTCGTGAACTGACGTGATAACTTAACGAGCTTCCTAATTAGTGGATACTGGTGTAGTGGCTTAAAAACTCGGAGCACGAGAAAAAAAGGAATTTCATGTTCCAAGTGCTGGAAGCCACGTAAAATGTGCAAACAGTTATTGATGAATAGTGGCTGACCCACAGTTGCCATTGTTCAATGATGCAGGATTTGCAGCAATAAGCGCGAGAAGTTGCTGCCTCAAGCGGGCTGGTTAAAATATACGTTTGGTGACTAAGATGGGACATTGACTAAAAATCTCTAGTCTACTTGCAAGCCAGGCAAATCCGAGGCTTATGACTTATTGTTGAAAAGATTGGCCCGGTCTTGCTGGATGAAAGCAATACAAATTCAATTATTTGTTGCTTTTGCTTAACTGTTGTTGCTTGAGTTTTGGAAAGACCAGTATTCGTCAGGAGGTATCAACGTTGACCTTGTTGTTAAGGAACAAGGGAATCAAGTTAGAGCTACTTCATTCCTATTAGGAATCATCAGCAGTAAGTATTTAACTCTGTCGAATTGAAGGAGCAAAACGAGAACGATGAGTGTGAACCAGACGCCTTGGCTATTAGGCAAATACATATGAGCCGTTAAACTGGGCGAGAATTTCGTGCAACTTGATGTATGACAACAGTGAACTAATTTTAGCAACTTCAATTGATCGCTTCGATTCTAGCTCAAGGCTTGTCACGCCTAGTAAAATACGGATGGTCAATTCGTATCCAGCCGATTAGCACGAGTGTGAATATATATATATATATGTATATACGTAGGCATATATAGAAGCAGGAAGTAGTATCTGGATGCGTAGACAAAATTTGCCCGGGAGCACACGACCGGTTTCGCGGTTATTGTCGCTCGTCAGGTATGCGTACCCGGTGCTCTCTTGTCCAAACATCCACGTACTTGTACATTCCGAATTGATATATCTCACCAGAATCGAATATGCAGCATCAGGAGTGATGCTACAGATTCTACTTAGGTTGAAATTTACTGGCTGACTGCCTCTAGCATCTAGAGTCCACGATCTCTTTGGTCTTGTTTTGAGTAGCATCTCCACTTGACTCTAAAAACCTTGAAAAATTCAGACCACTTTTAACTTTGTTTTCGATTTAAGGCAAAGGTCTGTGATTCTGACCTTGCTCTCTCTCTCTCTCTCGTATAATTCACTTGATCTCGATTGGATTTGTCAGTTTGGTCTGACTTCCGGGCATCGGATCATGTGGTATCGTCACTGTCATAGTCGACGTGAAGAAGCGGAATCGAACCAGCGAAAAGATGCTTTACGGCTGAACTACTTAGGACCTCCTGTAGCCAAATCGACATGTTTTCGAGCACTCGGTAACCCAACTCTCTTTCTTATCTTCATAACTAAACGTCCGAGCCACCACAAGAGGTTTGATCGATACCGTATAATCTGGCCCATTACACAACGGGTCATTCACAGCCGGTACTAACATCCATGTGATCGTAAGCACGATGACTAGATCAGGCATACGATAGCTGTGTTTGATACCCAAGTACAAACGTTTGCTAATTAGTTGGTTGAATTGATCACCTTTAAAATGCGATTGCACGAAAGTCTTCAGCTTCTCCCCGCCTTGTGATGTGTGAATATCAGATTTTCAGTCCGCATCTTCTTAAATAACCTCGGTTGGGTTATTAGTTGGATGTCAGTTTTATCGTTCATTTTTTGTGCTCATCACTCAGCTCTTCATCTGTCCATATTCTAAATGCACTGCGAGCCAATGATCGAGCAATCTTGATCATGAATTTCCACAGCATACAGGTTGTGAAGCATAGGCAACATCCAGACCGGGTGTTTTTCACCATGCGCAAACTTCTCCATTAATCCATCCGACCGGAAGGACCTATTTGTATCGAAAATAAAGGTGTCGTTGCCTCCTATCGAACAGCTCGTGTACATTGTCATCGTTCTCACCGAAGATGAGTAGTTTATCGATGTGGCCGTAGCAGAGTCCAAGTCTTGAATTTTCCTCTTGCCGTTTCCATTCTATTGGATCAACGAAGACATTATCCGAAATGAGCCCAACAGAACTTTCGGAAGCTATTCCACACATGTATCTACACTCGTCGTTTGGGAATGAGAAATAGGAGGTTCGTCGGGCACAGGACAAATCTCGACGGAGCTCGTCCACTGGTAACCCGAAGTTCAGTTTGTGTTCGTTGACAAGTTTCCGAAAATTCTGAATAGTTCCAAATAACAGAATGCTGATGAGTGAGGAGCCAGTGTTCTCGTTGATGATTATGTCCCAACCATTCAGCTTTTAACAGATTTCGTACATTTATCTTCCACATTACGCAGGACAATTTTATCTCTGACCCATTTCGTTCGATTACGTAACTGCTTAGCTAAGTTTGGGTAGCTGAGACACGAATGGTTCATGTCCCTAGATTGGCTTTCTCGTTGCGTGCTCTTCGCCGAAGCAAGCAAAGTTTAGGAAAAGATCGAGATGAGCAATTCACGATATGGCAAAGTTGGGGAAACCCAGAATTTTTTATTGGGTTAGGTTGACCCAGCTAACTTTCCCAGTGACGATACCCGGAATATTCCTATACACACAAAAATACACACACAAGGATACACACACACACACACATACACACGCAGTGTAGCTGGTGGCAGATATAATCTGTGACTTTCGTGCACTCGAAATCTCCTCATTTTTGTACAATTCTTTTACTCATAACCTAAAAGTTGTCATTTCATTAATCGTCGCTCATTTTTGCCTTGAAGTTACCGTGTTATAAAGTATAAACCGAAACCAGATGGCATCATTTCACCGTTACCGGTTGCAAAAACTTAATTAACGGAACTAGTCTCCTGCAGAGAATAGCACCTCATATTCACGGACTCTGTTAGTCCTACTTGTTAGACCCAGTCACTCGAGTAATCTACGTTTTCGTTTTATCTGAAAGCGACGATCTATTTCCAATACTGGGTACTGATCATGTTGGTCTACTAGTACTAATCTCGTTGGGATGGGATGATGAACCGTCGACAGAAATGATGCTCGGATTTTTATCTTATCGATCACAAATGCAGACACTGTACAATATGAACTACATGTGATATTTTACCGGGTGGCTTCATAACCATGATTGATAACAAACGTCAATCCATGAAAATTATAACAACCAATATTTACGAAGGCCATTTGTGAACGGCCGGTCGGTGGTGTTCACTACTAGTGCAGCTATTATTACCAATGTTACTACCATTACTATAATTGTTACTACTAATAGTAATGGTGCACTTCTCAGACCCTAACCAGGTGCACGATTGTTTCATAGTCACAGATTGTAGTGTTGGCATTTTTGCAAAAAGAACGTTCATACGCCTCCAAGTGCCTCAGCAGGGTCGGAGGTGGGTGTCTCAGCGTCCGAGTAGGCTAATCGCACTAATCACCTCTCGAAATTCTCCCGAATGACCTATATCCTAAAAGGGCCTTTGACAAAGGAAGTCCCCTACACACTGGCTTCCCGTGGCGAAGGTGTTTCTACCACGGCCCGGGGGAGAAGGCGAATGGGTGGTCCTCTCCACTGCGTTGACAGATTACTGGTCATTAGTCTAGTGAAAATGGTTAAACCTTGATCCCAAGCCAACCACGGGCGGTGTGCGAAGCATACAGCTGCATGTACACCAGAGTCTTTGCGGAAGGGTGGACTCGGCATCCACCCGAAGGGCGTATGCACTGGACATTCAGCTGTTGGTCGCCAGGGCATTGCGTGACATTCTGATCGGCCTAGTGATTTGTCGGTTAGACCATTTGTTCAACGGCTCGGGATATGGTCCCCTAAGTCAACCCTCTATTTCGATTTGGAAAGCCGGTTGATGCCAAGCCCACAGAGGAACCACGGATCCCAGTCAATTGTCAATGAAGCGGAGAAGGAGAATGGAGGAGTTGCCATGTTCAGTGGATATGTATACTGACTCCTTTTTCTTTTCTCCTCCTCGTTTATTGTTTCCTGATTCACCATGATTTCTGTGGTATACGATCTCTCTCTCTCTATATATATATATATATATATGTCTCACCAGAATATATATATATATATATAACAGGACATTTGAACTCAAGGTCAATCTGTCGAATTTTGTTGCCCGTGGAGGACAAACGCAAAACAGCAATCCATCTGACCAGCTGAGGCATGTGCAGAATACGTCAAAGCAGGTCATTTGATGAGCAACAAGATTGCGAACAATAGGTAAATGGTGTCAAGTGTGAATAGCTAGTATGAACAGACTATCACCCGCAAATGACGGAGTTGTGGTACTTAAGGCTTCGTCAGAATTTATTGGAACGTTATACGGGAATCCGGTAAAAACGACACTGATAGAATTAAACATACATCAAGGACCATGTAGATTTCATTGCTACCCGGATGAACTGAAAATGTTCCCGAAAATGAATGAGATCGTTTCAATTGGCATTGAACCTCGAGAATTGGAGAGTGCCAGCTACAAAAGATTCAGATGGATGCGAGCAAACGCTGGGCACTGGACGATGAATAGTCGACGCTTGATATCTCGAAGACGAAGAATGTGTACCCAGAGAAGCCATAGAGATGAAGCCTTTGCATGGGAATCTTTTTATTTTTCATCTCTTATCTTTTGCTTCCTATATTAATAAAGCAACAACGTACATCAATTTTCAGGAAGGGGGCCGCGGTCAACAGAGTGCTGCCAAGTGGAGAAGTTGACCGGCGGTCGGGGGATTCGAACCCGCGACCTTCACGTCCAAACGTCACGAACTTATCCGTTTGGTCACCGCCGAGCAGTCCACAAATCTGTGTCAGGAGTTTTGTTTGGTCTATTGCTATACCATTTGAAGATTGAATTTAGAAAAAGTAGCATTGATATAAAAGTTTATAAGATGAAAATGATAAAGGATAAGTCTGATTTGAGAACAAAAAGCCACGGTTCATCTCAACGGCCAATTGGTCACATAAATCATCAGCCCAAGATTGGTTATCCATCTTCCCACATTCCAACTACGTCGAGAATAACGCGCCGTTATTCAGGTTTATCGGTTTCCATACAGTTCAGTGGTCTTGCATGAACTGCTGACTTACAGAGCACTACAATGCATTGAAGTCCGTCTACAAACGCGCATAAAAGCTGACCGAGAACTGCTCTAGTTCTTTTCACACGGAATGTGAAAATAAAAGCGACCAGTCATGGGTTGGTGACTTGTGTGACCAACTGGTCAATGAGATGCACCAAAAAAACGGGAAAGAATTACCGCAATTCCTAGTTTTCAAAGTAGGTTACTTTTTTCTGAATTTAGTCTTGAAATTAAGTAGTTAGTTTTATTTTGTTTTTGTGTTGGAGATAGAAGGGAGGGTTGGAGGAACAATATTAAAACCAGTGCACATGAATGCACATGAACGGTAGAAAGCGGCCAGTTGCTAACACCAACCGTACTCTCGGGCGAAGCTTAGTTCTCGTAGTCCAAATTGTACATATCATTACAGCCCCCCTTTACATAAACGATGACTTTACCTACAGTTCAGTATAACTACCATTTTGCACACGATGAGGTTTTCAGTCATGGTAACACACGTAAGCTAATTCAATTCATCCGGTCAATCCGTGTACTGTAACCGCATTGCATGCACATTGCCGGGTGAAAGTGACTTCACGAGTCGAATATGTGTCATCGAATTTCACCAGTTCTGTGTCCACAATTCGTATATATCATACATGCCTGGCTGATCGGTATCATTTCGATCGTAAAATTGTCCGAGTTTTTTCTCACAATTTCCGTGTACAAAAGTGTTCATCACAGATCACATTTCGATCATCGTTCCTCTCTCCAACCCCACCCCCACCGATCACTCGTTCCCCCGTTACCATTGTGATCAGTTCACAATGGGTACAACCGAGTACACATATGTCTGTTGGAACTAGGACATACGGTGTCTGTTGTCACGTTGTATACAAACAAGTTTGTTTCTGGTCAGTTGATATTTCCATAATCCAGCGCATTCCGATGGCAAATTGGATACGGGACAGGGAAATTTTTCTGTTATCCTTTTGCCGTGTCTTGTTTCCATATTTTTGCCAGCCAAAAAACATTCGTGTCGACCAACTGAACTGAATGTCTGATACCTGGTCGTCACGTGATCACTGAAATTGGGACATTCGGGAGGAAACACGCCCGATTTGTAATGACGGAGAAAATTGTCTGGCATAACAAATTTAAGAGAAATGAGATCGACTGAGAAAATTTCGGTTTTTGGTGTGCGTTGATGTGCTCTACTAAATCCAAACGATAGCATCTTCGTGATCGTTTTTCCTATCTTCACTGGATTTTAAATATTTACATCACAATATTCTCCTAGGTATTATGGTAAACTGACCACTAACGTCCTTATGTTGGCAGCAGGAGATTACATTTTTCCACAGGACTGTCTATCACGTGATGTAAACACTAAACTCATCACTGAGAAACTATGGAAGCCCTACGTTACAACCGTTTCATTCTTGTTAGGAAAAAACATCAGATATGTAGGTCCTGTCCAGAACTTTCGTCATATACAGGCTATTTGCAAGAAATCATCCATCAGAAGGGATCAGCTTTCTGCGTCAACTTCCCGTAGGGGTGCAGATTAGTAACAAAGAGAGTCAACATCTTGTGGCGAAGTTCAGCAAACCGTTGAGAGCCTGCCCAGCAGCGCAACGGCACAGGCATTCGACTCAAAACCATTCGCCCCAGTTTCGTGTACAGTTCGGGCACCGTCGATA
>LUCM01008842.1:51482-172048 GCA_008360955.1 Fasciolopsis buskii | reverse complement strand
TAACGAATCAAACCCATACCTGACCCCACTTCAATGTTTAAGCTCCGGTTACCCAATCCTGACCGGTTGATTTTGTTCTTCAACGAATCAATGGAAATCCGATTACGTAAACTGGCTCTTAGTAAACCGAAAGCCATTTACACAGACTTTACGATTGCCATGGGAATGACATCAATTGTTTGTTGCAGGAAATTTGACGATTAGGCCTGTTCACTGCAGCTGATGGACAGGAACAAATACGGAAATTTTCCCCAGTATTCTTTACGTAAGTGGTCAGACAGAGCAATGGGAAACGGTAACATCCCCCAGTACTGGTCTTCTTTCTCTACTAATCAACTAGACAACCAGAAAAATTAAACTTGATGTTTTACCTTGTCCGACCGAACTGGTAGTCAAATTTGGCTAAACTTTTTTGTCGTTATCGATATGCCTATTTTATTGAGTTTTGCAATCAATTTTTACTTGATGTTTTATCTTGTCCGACCGAACTGGTAGTCAAATTTGGCTAAACTTTTCTGCTCGTTATCGAATGCCTATTTTATTGAAGTTGCATTCAATTTTTAATACACCATGTAGCAGGAAATTACGCAAACCTACGGAGGCTAAATAAACGCGATTGGCTAGGGAGACGTTTGGTGTAATATCAAATGCCAAATAGCTTCTTGTATCTCAATTCTTCCGTATAGGTTGCAGAATAAGCCACATTACGGATCTCACAGGAATCCCAACCCGTACGTCGCAGTCGAAAATAATCTCATTTCCCGGACATTTTGCTTTCTTGCTAAATGCGCTCCTTCTGTAATATGCGGATTGAAAAACGGTTCTCCATAACCGTTACAATATAGCACACCTCTTGCGTGTTCTAACGCATTGCTAATAACCTCCTGTTCAAATGTAAAGATGCCCATCTACTAGTGCAACAATTGAGTAAACATATTCGGCCAACCCATGGTTTGTATTTGATTTAACACTACTGATAGATTAGTTTTTGTGAGTGGCGGTGTGTCGGAGATCCAGGATTATTTGCATACGACTGATGATGAATACGGTGCCAGCAAATTTGCACATACAAAAATGGTTTTATTCTTTGAACACTTAGGATCAAATTTGTTCTCGTAATCATGTTGTTACCTTAGGTGATGTTAGTGAGGACTAATACCAAATAACGTATTTGCCTATGCAGTACGATAACACTGTCAGCAACGCTGGAATTGTCACTACCGAGATCGGTAATGACAAACTATCACCCACTGATCATGGGCCCGTAATAAACGGTAAACCTATTTCGGATGAGAACACACTTTTCTCACAGTGAAATTCAAACGAAATATTTGCGACTGTTATTACGGCTTGTTCAATCGTCGATGCTATTACTCCTCTGATTGCTTGTTTACTATAGCGAAATGTCTTCACATATTAACTAAACCCTGACCATGGTACCCATACCAGAGATACCGTATGTGGTGTCCTATGTCATGATCAGATCACACTGTGTAGGCTGGTGATCCAAAAGAAACAGCAATCATCTATTATCAGTAGCATATCAAGTACAGTAACAGTCATTAGACCCCGGATTAGGATGCCTTTGAATATGTATGCAAGTCAATGTTCTCAAGCATAGCTTGTCCGATCAACTGATGAAAAACACAGAATGTTGATTTATTGTAATACGTTTATTATTAAAGCACAGTGGATTGAAGGCAGTGTTCAAGCTCAAGCTTGCATATCGACGAAACAAAATTCGCTGAAGCGGATCCGCACTTCACGAAATTGTACCGAGTGTTTTCTTTCGAATAAGCTAAGAATCACGGAAATCTTACTATTTTCATGTGCCGATTATCGGGGTGAGCTCCTCGCATGATGTCACGGAAATTTTTGCTTGTTTCTCGGTCACATTTTTTCCTTTCATTGTCCATACATGATGATGTTGATTTTTTTTTCTCGTTCTTGACCACTCAGCAGTCCCCTAGTGAGGTAATGTTTTCACGTGATTCACTTGAGTACTCGTTTTCACAAGTACTATGCTTGATCATTATATGCTCTGAAGTGATCTTGATTCGTTTTCTGCTCTCATCTCATTGGCAATATTTCATGTTATTCCAGGACTCGCATTCTGTTCAAAGACGCACATATTGACGCTAACAAACGCTGCTTTTTTCATCAAATCTTTGTTAACTTTTGTCTCTGAACACCATTCTTCCGGACTATTAATTTTGTTGATAATATAAATTTGCGCGTTTGTTTTCACCTCATTCTTTCGTCGATTTTCTCTCATTGTAATCTTATTTTTGTCTAGACGTTTTGCTAACCTTCGTTTGTTCTGCAAGATGGTTTCGACGAAGTCGGCGTTTTGTAGCCCATATTTGCTCACATTCATTGGTTGGTGCATTGACACCTACTCTTCACCCACTATTCAAGCACGTATAACCTCTTCATTAAGTTACCCGGAATCTCAAACGTGTGACTGTTCGTTCTCTTCACCCGCCTAGTCACTTGCACCCAAACGTTTTAATTGTAGCCTACCGATGCTACAATTATGTTAGATTTTTGCATTTGAATTTCAGTCGGTCTATGGTTTATCAGTTTTACAATTTTTCTTCACGTTTCTAAGATGAATATCATACGGCAGTTCCTCCAGGATAGGGTTCAGTTTATAAGTCATCATTGTTTAGACTCTACTCCGAGTGTTATTTGTTTGTTCCGGAGTTTACATTTCTCGGAAAACAAAATAATTTCACATTTGTTTTTCCCCATTTGTTTGAGCTCCGCAGAGCCAATTTAAACCTGCATTCTGGCTTGTTCAGACGATCAAATCACACATACACACACTGGCGCACGGAGCCCTGGCGGTGGCCAATGTCTTATTCACTTTCGTCACTGAGGCCTCTGATAAGCAGATTGCGTCTGGTATAACTGTCGGTCGACTAAAGGAACTTTAATCTAGGATTTGAATGGATTCGTTTGATTGTCCGCTTAGAATCCGTGTAAACAACGTGAGGTGTAATCCACGAACCTAAATGACTACATTTTATCATACACGTTTGCCTACTGATCGTGTTTTACTGCAACTCTGTGGGTTACAATTTATGCTAAGTACTTGAACAAAACACATCAAAACAACGTTTGCCTGTCAGAAATAAAAATGCAAGGGAATGTTTTTCAAACACGGATATCAGATGACATAAACAAGCATTTTCGTTGCATGTTTTCAACAGAACTGTTGTGCCTAAGTGCTCCATGTGGCTAATTCTGGTTGCTCCTAGTATTCTGTCAACAAAGTCGCGGATAGGGTTTGCACAAAAGCAGAATTTATGAGCAAAATGCGTGTCATCAAAAGCATCATCGATTTCTTCAGTGTTTCGTTCAATATTGTTGGACGGTAATTTCAGAGACTACATGATTGCTTCCAGTCAATCGTTACTGCCCTTGGGAACGCTTGTTCCCTTTTAAAAAATGTTTTGCAAATATTTTTTACTAGAATCTCATTTGAAATTTTTGGGAGTTTGACTGAATTATAAGTCCAACCAAGAGTCACACGGTGATTCGTTGGTGTTTGTGTCGGTCTGATATGGCTAATGTTCAAATAGAAGACAAAAGCTCCGAAATAATTGGTAGTATGCCACGCATAAGAATGGACAAATTGCCGTATGATAGTTGGTCGGACGTCTTCATTGTCAGTTATTTACGCGAGATAACGCTGGGAGGTTTACGAATTAGTTCACAAATATAGAGTTGGCTGGACGGAACTGCAAGTATGTTACTTTTGAAAAAAACATTGCTGGTGTCGTGCTATTGTATTGCTACTGATTTGTAGATTGAACTGCACATTCAGATATCGACAATAATTCGTTGGCCAAGCGTTTTATGATCCTGTCTCCAACAGTCGCTGTCGAAAGTCGCACATATGTGATCTTGAACGGGTTTGTCTAATGCAGACATAACAGACGTGCATCCGTGACAACATTGCTAGGTACGTGGTGCTCTTAAAAATCCCACGAGACCAGGCATCATTCAGCTTGAGTCAAAGCCTCCTTGTGCAGGGAAGAACATACCCTAATTTTGCCCCTTTTGTTTTCACGACATATGGATTCATAAGTACAACTGTGCATCAAATATCGTTTAATGCATGTAAGCCAGCTCAGTCCGAGAGTGATAAATAATCA
Organism: Fasciolopsis buskii; assembly: GCA_008360955.1. Taxonomy (NCBI): domain Eukaryota; kingdom Metazoa; phylum Platyhelminthes; class Trematoda; order Plagiorchiida; family Fasciolidae; genus Fasciolopsis; species Fasciolopsis buskii. The sequence goes on along the minus strand of LUCM01008842.1, from coordinate 167,885 downwards.
AAAGAGAACAGGACAGGTAAAGTTCATGGAATTATTTGGATATCAAAACAAGGAAAGTAGAATGACACATGATACGAATACACAAGCAGGTGCAAAACCTGTCGTAAATGTATACCGAAATATGTAACCAAACTATATGAATGTCCTACTTCCAAGTCGACTACTGTCTACATTGGCAACCAAGCCCTATGTTCACCTGAGGTTGTCAGTTTTTGAATTTCCATTTTGCATATTTTGAAGTCAGTCCAAATGATAGAGCAAACATACTTCAATAGCAATTTGTAAAGCTTTGGACCGAAAAAGTATCCAACTATAGCAAACAGTGACCGGTAGAATTGCACAACAATTGAAGTCTAGCAAACGTTTAGTGTCAAAGTTGAGAACTCTGTCGAATCTTCTGGCTTTTGTGGATTTTAACCCAAAAGTTTTCGTTCATGGGTATCGCTGCAGGTTCCGTCACAAGAGAAGTGCGCCGATGACGGTACAAAACACGGACAAAATGGCTGTGCATCGCCTCCACGTTTTTTTCAATAGCATACGTCCCGTATTATGAATTAATTATATACTATCAGCAATTTAATATGGCCGTTTTGAATTCATCACAAAATGTGGATTCATGTGTTGACGAGATATGACCGAAAACAAATAACTTAGATTTTAACCCGATGGAAATATAATCAAATGTACGAACACGCAAACCATCACGTGCTAATTTACTGTCCAATTGTTCCCGAGGGAAGCAAAATTTCAATAATAAAACTATACCAGTGGAAAAATGAATTTTCCAAAAATGAGAACATTACCAACCGATGAGAGGCAGATCCACAAAAAGCCGATATAATCCGTTTCGATTTTCAAGGCATACGTTCTATGATTTCATGGAAACTGTTGACGGTATTCATCACATTTAAATGTCTGTTACCTAGTGCTATATTGAGCCGCGTGAAAAGCCTACAAGGTTCGCCATCTGCTACCACATTTTACGACGACTAATTTGATCCCCGAGTCCTTTGCACTGCATAACAATACCTCTTTTATCAAAACAGCTTGTATTTAGGTTACAATATGCACTGGGTATACGAATTGCGTTGACCCTTTTTAATCCCACGATATTTGTTTTATCTTAACCCTGTCAAAAATAAATTATCAGTCGCGAATTACTGTGCACAGGAAAACAGAAGGGTTGTTGATTTTACTATCTGCGGGAGGATAACTGAATGTAAATATGGATTTATCTTGCTCCAATTATTCATAAACTTTGTGATCACTTATAATGGACGATAATTACTGGATTTATCATATTACAAATAGCGTTTATCGGCTAAATTTTCAGAGTTGCCTACCGAGGTTTCCATAAATATCCGTTTAATTGCCATTAAACGCAATTATCTGCTTACGGGGACAAAAAGGTAGAATGCTACTTATTTTCCTTATGCTACGGAAAACCTCCACGATGTAATGAATTGGCATAGTTAATAATTAGTAACAAACTGATGAAGGAGAAAACCAAATAGGACTATTTTGCCCATTAGCAACTCTGAGGTCCACGCCACCCCGGTTCTTGATGATGGCGCACTGGGTTTGCTCATTGAACGGTAACTGCAACCAAATAATTGCGCGGAAGAGAACTCGTTTTTGGGGTAACTAATTATCTTTGGCAAATCGGAAGGCAATGAAAGCCAATTGAAAATGATATCAAGATTAGAACAATGTATTACCATTGTGTGATTGGTCAAACTATATCACTCCGCGCGGAAATTGGAGAACAAGAAACGGAATCGAACAGCAGAAAGTACCTTTATGACGATAACATACAAGTTGACTTGGCCTGCATTTGGAAGACACACCACAAAGCAAATGAGTCCAAAGATAGATGAGCAACCCTTTTACTCGCCTGGGCTTTAAGAAAACGCAAGGCGAAATATGGACAGGTTCATCAGGGCATTGACTTATGCGTGTATTTCATCGATGACTGTTCTGTAGCTGCGTTACTATTCGAAAATGATCTGCCAATAACTGCCTTGAGATAGTTAACAATCGTATTCGCTTCAAATTGTATCGGGAGTCGATGAGCGACTCGAGTAATTTCATATTGGTTTGAGTATTCCAGTTATGCAGCTTAGACGGAAAGGTTGACCGTTAATGGATGATTTGGTTGCGTTGAGTAGCCTCTCTAAAACCAGCGTTTTGGTCGTTTACACGTCAGTTGCCGTCTTTCCATCGTATGGAAACCTGTCTAAGGGAACATTGGCAAAGGCGGACAAAACGGTGACTGACTAGGAATCTAGCCAACAATAATTTTAATGAATGCCAAAAAAATCACTGGGTTAGTCATTAGCTTATAGTCCTTAGTTGAGTACTATAGGAGGAATAAAATATTGCGTTAAAGGGGAGAGATATCGGCCACACTAGGGACATTGGATCGAAGAAAGTAGCGCATTTTCCCCCAGTTCGCAAAATTGGTCGACAGTCAATTTAAACTTCATAAACGTTGTTCTGTAGGTGTTTGAAGAGCAGTTCCAAAGTTCAATAATGCCTGAACAATTTTTCCTCAAACTGTGATGGTTACTAATTGCTAAGTTAATTGCCAGTGATTTTGGAAGTCATCTGCAAACCGAGTAGATGGACAAAGAGACGGTTACACAAATGCTAAGTTACACTTGCCCACTGAAAAAATCTTTCAAAAAACTAAAGATTATTACACCTTGGTGATTCGCATGAGATTAACGTTACTTCAAAATATGTACTAGGTTACCCAGAGGGTTCACACCGTGGCTTCCAACGTGAGCCTCTTTGTCCCCAGTGTTCTGTCATTTTTGTCAATTCTTTATTTCGATAAACTTGCTATGGATGCAGATCCCATCTTGAACATCAAGTGGGTCTATTTATTAACTTCTATTGGGAATTAAATATTACGGACAAAACCTATGCTGGCACTTTGAACAAAGGATGTTGCAGCAAAACAGAAGTTTGCTCTATTTAGGAGTTTCACTGAATAATGAAGTCGTCTTGATGATGCATAGTGGCAATGCATTCAATATGCTAAAATGAAACTATTACTTACTCGGAAAGTAGGTACATCTATGAAGACCAAAATGCCCTCAGCAGGAACAACATTTTCTGCCATTACTTGCTTCCATTTTTACACTGAGTAGTAGAGCTTGCTATTATTATGCAATACCCGAATGACGCAATGTTCTGACAGGTGAATTTGAAATTCGGCCCTATGAAGTCGGTTCAGTCATCGATGATGTCCTCAAAGGGTTTGGACGGTTTTGCATCACACCGACCAAGTTCATTCACCCATTTCAGGAAAGTGAGTACTCGTAACAAAAGATTGATCGCGGTATGTCAACGTTCCATCCAACCTACTTGCAATGCTCACTGAAAAAGTATTTTAGAAGCGAATTTTAACAAATTTGTCTTCTGTTCCTTATTACTGGAATAATTAGTTTTGTCACATTCAGGAAGGATAGTAGTGAGAGGAAGGGTTCCTAGGTGGGGACTGCCGAATGGGAAGTGTTCATGGGTGAATTGATTCCAATAGAGGAATTCAAATTCCACCATTTATACTATAGCCTAACCAAACCCGGATATGTGCATGTGAAAGCGGATCCGCGACCCTGAACTGTACTTAACGGTTCTACAATTTTCACAGCTCACATTATTTGCTATGTTTGTCTGTCACTATATATGTATACTCACGTTTGACAACGAGTCCTAGTTTGGATCGAAACGTCACGATAAACGTACTAACTCAGTGTATACCTTCTCAAATCGAAAATATGAATATATATATATATATAAATCAGACATATGGATTCAATAAAAAGCAGGTATTCTATAAAATCCGCAGAATTGCACATCCATTTGCCCATGGCGAACTAAATTTCCACTTTTTCACCAATTTGCGCTTAAAATCTGAGTCCACGCTGGCTTAGTCATAGTGTCTTTGTCCAGTTAGCTAAAGACCATTGGTTCCTTTTCGGTCGATAGTGTAAAATTTCGTGCATGCTTAGTATGTAAGTGGTTCTTCCATATACGCTTATGCAAAATGCTTTGAGTCGAAATTTTCGGTGATTACTACATTGGACTCAAGCTTCGTCGACAGCCGAGGTACAAAAAGGTTTTTCAATGCCTTATGATACCTAGATTTGTGCAATGATCCTCGAGTGTACTTCTGCTGCTTCTCATCCTGGATAATTCGTCACCCACGTCAAGGATTCAGTTTTGCTTGGTTCATAATGGTTCAACATGAGATTTGGCCAAACCATCAGAGCCAAACTGGAGGTTTAAACGATTTCGCATCGCCTTAGGCAACTTGTCGAGTCCCTGGATGAAAGGGATTTACCTTTTGCACCCGGTATCAAACATCCCCGTAAATCACCTTATCAAAATCCAACGGAAAATACTTGGTGTGACTTTGGGAACAACCTAGAACATTAAAGGTCGTTTTTATACCTGTAAAGCCAAAAGCTCAGAAAAGAAATGAAGAACCGCAAGTACCTGACTTTTGCTAATGTATTTGATAATGAATGTAAGAGGCAGAGTTCTTGGGCCTATCACGTCCAGTTAAATATCACAAGTTTTAGGCATCTTTCATTCCGAACGAATGAGTATCGCTTTTAACTGGTGGGTTTCCGCTACTTACTATCTTCTGATTACGAGTATGGCTTTTTCTGGCTCCGGGTGTTGTTGGATTCCCTAATTATGGTCATAAATATGCCCAAGTTCTCCCCACGTGCACTGAATTTGATATGAGAAGGCAGTAAAACTTGTGACAAAAAAGCATCACTCGCTTTCCTCACCAAGGAGCGATTGCAAATCTGCCGAATTCTGTAAAGTTAAGTGAAACCCCAGTGGTAAGACGAAACTTAAATAGTCCGTTGAGGAAAATACAAGGTACTTCGAGTTATTTTTAAAAGTTTGGTGCCAGATTGGCGATGAAAACAGTTGAAAACACTAGTGAAAAATTTCAAAATTACTGGTAGTCATACACTGCTTGGATAAGTGTCTATTAGTATATACGAAGCCAAAAATACATGTTGCCTGGCAATTTACTCGAAAAAGTCATGTGGTTTGCAGTAACGAAATACGACCAACCGAGATATGATGTTCTGTTCAGTCAAAGGATCCGGGACTTCATGCAGTCCGCGAAAGGTTACTACAGTGTTATTCTGGCATTCAAGCAAATAATGGTTTAGCTCAATCTACTAAATTAGTTCCCTTTCGGGAACGGAATGAACAAATGTGAAAAAATAACAATTTGATTAGGGAAATCCACTTGATAGAATCCGAACGCCAAAATTTGATTAGACTTCCTATAAACGTCTTCAAATTTCATTTGAAAATCGTGCAAACATCGTTATCATCGGGTGACGTTCATCCACCCAAGTTGGCTTTGCATGTGAAGATGGAGTCAAATTTGCATTATCTTGCGATTTCATGGGGTATGCTGAGTAATATTTCGCGTTCCATTTGGAAAATCCCATGCGATTCCTGTTTAACAAATAAATTTTCTGCACATTTTTTTTCTGGACCCAAGAGATTCTTTCAACTTTGCTTACCAATGACTTAAGCACTAGCAACTGATTAATTGCAGTCGACAGTGAAGCAATTTTGTCAACCAAGAATGCGTTAGAGTACTGGGGCTTGGTTAGCCGTTTGCATGTATTTTTGAGTCATTCTGGATGGAGTTCATTTAAACGTCATTGGCAGTCTCTCTCAGATGATGATCAGGAATTTTTCCGTATGTGCTGAACGCTCCTCAACCGGGTGAGTTAAATTAATTTGGGTCAAATGGCTAAGGATGTCCAATGAACCAAGTCTCAATATTCACTCAGTTATACACTCAGGTGAAACGATGCACTGATAGGAAGTAACCATCAATTTGCCTGACTATTCCTTCGGCAGAATAGGTGAACTACTAAACGTGGCTACGCAGACTCTAATGTTCATCCTTTGATATATCTTCATGGCATTTTGCAGCTGAAATACATACAGGTAGATGCTCACCAGAGTGAGGAAATTCGAAAGGGTGAGGTCTCCGTTGCCAAACTATGTGCAAATCCTTTCATATAGTAACTAGTTTTCATACCTATGGCGAATTTCCCCAACGAGACAAGTCTGCGTTGTCGATTTTCACATAAGTATCAGAAAGACTCACGTGTCACACAAAACTAAAAATCTGTTCTTTTGGAAAGGACGCAATCTAACGAGCAAATAAAAGGCTCCAGTACAAGAACTGAGTTCTCCTGTGAAGCACTCTGATGATTACTATATCCAGAATCAGACTACAAGAAAAATGAGTAGCGACAATGACAGGTCGCGTAGCCGAAGTTGGCGCAAGCAGCAACAGGCCAGTTTCCGGCTGTTTAGTCATAGTAATTAAAGGTATGAAGTCCGCAGGATGCTCCATCGTGCCAGAGAGTGCACACATATTCCGGTAATGATGGGGTCCACAACATTCCCGAAAATCTGATTAGTTGAAATGAGCCATTAACACTTAGACTGGCTTGAAAGTCTCCCCGAATATCAGTACAGTTAGATATGATGCACTTCCGAATTTCACCATTTTTCTAGACGTCGTGCACATCATAGAGAGTCAGTTGTGGAAATTTGTGGATACATCCAGAAGACAATGGCAGTGCCACTAAAACAATGAACTTTATCCTGCAGAATATCTAAGCTTAGGACTTCGTCATTAACAGGTTTACTATTAACATTATTTACCCTGCTTCACTTGGTATCACCTTATAATAACCCAAGACCTGATCACTATTTCAACAACGCTTAGAATATTCCTAATCTCGGGATCGTTAGATCGAACCATCAACGTATGTTTTACTAGAAGAATTACAAAACAGTGAGCGATTCACCCATTCTGGAGCGTGAATCCCGATCAAAGCATGAGCATTTATAAAGGTGACGAGCCCATATTGGTTTCATTCGTCAGTTTCCCAAACAAACCCGTAAATTGCTGCTTATGCAAAGAAAATAACGGTTCTAATCTAACTCCGATTCGCCCGTTATTTTCTATTTATGGCGCCCCCTTCCACTGCCACCAACCAGAGTGCTCCTCAACATTATTTGGCGCATGCTTATGAGATACGTCGTATTGATCCTCTGATCACTAACAGGAACAAAGGCATTGAAATCAACAAGCAAAACTATTTTTTCAGTGCTTTGTCTCAATAACTGATTTAAAAAATCACAAAATCATGACGAAACATCTCTTATGTGTTATTGACAATTGCTTTACGCTTTCATCGAGGCTGATCCGTTTTCTCAAAAACCGAATAACTCTGACAGCACAAATTTCAGTGTGTTCGGTATGGTGCTCAGATCATCATGATATAATATCGAGAAACACTTGTTGCTAGCTGTTCACTGACCAATCGGGCTTCCATTATTTTACTACTACTTTTCGACTGTTGCCAAAAGTATGAAAATATAATATATGCCTTAGAAATGGGGCGAGGTAACATAGCTCACCTTGCATGTTCTCTATAGGCTTTTTCTGTACAGAAAATAACACCGCCGTCCGAAGCACATTCAACGTGCACATTCAATTGATGATGATTACTGAATTCTTTGGGAAAACACTATCCACTATTCTTTACCGAGCTTGCCGTGAACCAGTTACAGCACGTGGCCATCTTCATTAACAAGAATCCAGCAACGTTTTAAAAATACTTGAAGTCACTGGATCTGTAACCTCATTCAGATGTTCAACGGTATGAATGGTTTGTAAATTCATGTAAGAATCACATGACGATTCGTCGGAAGTTCTGTAACGGTTAAGCAAGGCAAACGACTCCGCGTGGAATGCTTAAATGGATTCCTTATTCCTGTGCACTTCTGACGAATTAAATGAGATTACAGTTCAGCCTCGAAAAAGGGGTAAGTACGCGAACGGCTGGACAGGAAAGTATAGGGTGCCCATATTTGAGGATCGGCAGTAATCACAAAACCAGCCGTGAGTCTTAGAAAATTTTGTTCATACATCAGCATGGGAAACATGCTCCTGAAAAACAAAGTAGCCGTAATGCTGTTTGCATTTGGCTTCACATTCAGCTGTCTGCTGACCAGTAGACGAAATTCCTGATAGATTCTACCTGCAGGCTGGTGTTAAAGCAGGCAAATTTTTGGTTTTCCGCAAAGAATGTTGCTCTCGTACTGTTTGCTTTCAAAGCGATTGATAGGCGATTTTATGATGAACTACTAGCCAGATGCGTTAAGTGATTTAGGAATCACGTGAATTAAATCCAAAGTGTACATCTATTCTCATCGCAATGACAAATCGCTGATAGTTACTTGATTTTTCTCTTTTGCAATCCGCACACTTAAAGTAGACCAAGTTACTCTGGTTGCGTGTTGGCGTTTTGAATTGTTGAATAAGTGACTAAGTTCTATCAATTTTCAGACTTCATACTTCCCGTGAAAAGTGACACATAGATGTAACTGTTTTGGGCCACATCTGGATGTGTCTAACATTGTCAGTTTCTTAAAACTCTCCGGGAGTTTGGTTATCTCTCACTAACTGCAAAATATCAACTGGTTTTCAGCTTGAAATCACACGATTATGGATAGCAAAATATCAGATAGCGATTCAACAATGGGCAGATAAACTTCACCATTCTATCTGCTGACAAAATATGTGCGAATACTACTGAAATAAGGTAAACCTGTGTTATAAGCACATGTAATGAAAAGAAATATATTGATTACGCAGGCCATTCGAGTTTCGATATGTCCTTTAAGAGAGCGAAAGCTGGAATGTCGATAAGCCATAGCGACTGTGGCACAGTTGTATAGATAATCCTCGCAACTGAAGTGTCAACAAATGTAATCTAGTTCATTCGCTGGCTATAAAGCTCCAGTTACCAACAAAATGACTATCTTTCTCTAATGCAAGGGGAGTTGCCAACGATCATTGTAATCGTTACCAAAAGAACGGACAAATCCCAGCTTCTTCAGAAGTCCTCGATAGTTTCATTCTCTTTCCGTGCATGAATCTAACTTAGTAATTCAGCGCTAGCTATTTTTAACATAGCTTCAAAGTACTAGATATTTTAGATGATTTGTTGGCTCCAAAAATAAAGTTCCTCATCAGAAAGTCAAAATTTGAGAAGGTAGAATTGTATGACCGAGTAACAGAAGTTGGTAGCATCACCAATATCCATATCCAGTGCACCTACTGGACTCAGAATGCCTACTGATAAGAGTCATTTGGGTCGTTCAGTTAGAAACTATCGGATATAGTCATCAATAGACACAGCCTTTGCAAAGACATCACTGACACAGGTTTTCAGAGAGAATTCATTTTATATCATGAAAAAGGAGGTTGCTACGTGAACAGCGCTTCTATGGACATCAATAATTTGTGTTCTGTGAAGCAGTTCACCTGAAAACTTGTCTCTCTAACCATATTTTTTCTGATAAAGTCCATCCACTTCAGAAGTTAGTGTCGCAACTATTCAAAAAAACTGGCGGTCTTTGATAGACTGTCATTAATGTGCCCTCCCAGGCTTTCTCAAAAACCTTAAGGTAACTCATGAATTATCAGCATAAACATCAATTAGGGCTTATTCGCTTTTTTCACCAGGGAACGCGCTCTGCTACCTCAAAAATCTATTGGATATCAGTTGGCTAATTGTCAGTGTAACAGTCCCTCAGGCAAACATCTGAATATTACGACTAATCATGCTGGTGCCCGGAAATGTCTGTAGGCAACCTTCATAGAGTTCTAAAAATCATTCGGCCTTATTTTCTTCTGTTGTAGACTAGTCTCCTTTGTGGTCAAAACGAGCCATACTCATGATCGCACATTTCAGAACGCTGCGGAAGTTACTTTTGAATTTTACAACAGAGCCGCGGTAAGTAACGGCTTGTGCGTGTGCGTGGAAGCTTCAACATTCGAGATGCCTCAGATACAACGAACGTAGACAGCCTAAAGCAAGAACTAATAATGGAACGGAAAATGAACGGTGACTTACTGTTGGTTTAGACGAACTTTTACATTGAGCCAATCAAAACTTATCATCAACACTTTTCCTCATCACTTATATCGTGCTTCGGTTTTTATTCGGTAGATCACGTGCTGGAAATGCTGAAGATAAATATTATGTCAACAGTTTATTAGCGCCTAAATGAATGAAACTGTTCAGTTGCAAAGAATGTTTGGTTGATTCAAATTCACCAGGAGCTGACGAACATGAATTTTTAGGTTGCGCGAAGTCCATCCCGTTTAGGCTAATGGCTAAGGATTTTGGCTCGAACGTTCGTCCCGGGTCGGAGTTCCACTTCCAGCGAAATGGTTATTCGGTTTGGAAGTTTCTAATAAAGCTAAACCAGGGAGCAGACTGACTCTTTGATTGTTTATGACCGTCAATAGTTGTGCACTGAATATCATACCACATTGACGTATCTATCACATTGTCTCCAGCCCATCAAATCAGGCAGCTTCTGTATGTGTGGCCTCATGCCTGAAAGCTGCTTGCTATACGGCAATAATGGTAAAAAAGTTGTTAAATTTGCCATGTTGTGCAGAATAAGATTATCCACTTTGATTCTCGAGTCCGTAAATGAAGGTCCGTCCAAATTCTCCTTCCGGAGGAACCTCTGTTTGTCAACCCAAACTCCAAGAATTCAAAAATTGATATTTTCCCAGAAAGGAATGCAGAAAAAAGGGATTTGAATCAGTTGTAATATTTGGTATCCTGTTGAAAAATCTATCATCTGTCGAACACTTGACGGTATTCTTGCCAAAACTAACGGTCAAATGACGGAATTTTGCCTAGTGATGGCATTAACCACAGAAATTGACCCTGGTAACCACGGACTCGAAAATCCGAAGTCGATGGATTACGCTCGTTGCACAGTAGGATATAATATTCCTCAAACTGCTGAGGAGCCTGTCACAATATTAGGGTTCGACGAAACATGAATCGGGCAATGCAGGCATGCAGTCTGTCCCTGATTAAGGTAATAAAGTTGACAAAATGCTTATGGATAAATAAGAGAAATCGGCCAGCTATGAGCAGTCAAAAGTCAAACATGACATTGAAAGTGAATGTACGAAGGATTGTTATCACATGCACAATTGCGAGTACCGGGACATCGACTGAAAGGTTGTAACAGTTTAGGGTATCCATTGAAAAATGACTACAATACAGGGAGTAGAAACAGAGCGAAGTAGGCAGTGGAAAGTATGATGACAGTAGTTCATATGATAAAGAGATAGTTGCGTAACAAGTCACCAGCGGAAGGTTGCAACTAGTGATATTGCTAGTCGCGGTACATAATTCGTAAACAAATACGGTGAGAACATTCTGCTCCAGAACACATATTTAGTGCATATGCACTGATGATGAGTGCTGCATACCGAATCAGTTTAGCTGGTTGTAAGATCGAAGACAACATTTTGAAATGGCAATCAAATCAGTAGAGCAAATACTGCAAAAACAAAGGCTTGCCTGAACATGACCGTGGATTTGTGGATGGATTTCAATGACAAATTCAAATAGTTCGTGGAAATATAGGCTGAACTCGGGTGCAAGAGAATCTTGAATACCGAGCAAAATTTGCGCTTGTCCTCATATCTTCGACAGCACGTGCCTCGAATATCATTAGTAAGGTTGTGTCGCTCAGTCTCTGATCAAAGTGTTGTAAATCATGGGACGTTTGATTGCCTAGACTTGTTATTACTAAGGCGAATTTCATCCTCTTCACCAAGTCAGCTCCAATTTTTCCTGTTCGCAGTTAATGTGAGATGCAGCCTGTGATAAATGCGTATTTGTTTGGGTGTTGGTGAAGCTCCTGGTCTTTTTGTTTATTTTTACCTTAGCTCTTTCTCACCCCTTCTCACTGTATTGCTTGATTTGAAGGGCACGTGAGCAGGAGGTCGTTCGCATTAGATAACACGGGTAGCAGGATATAATTCGTTTTCTTTTAAGGTTATCGAAGTCTAGCATTTCGGATTTTTTATCTCATTTGTTTGGTTCACAATAGAACGCGATCGATTGTCCTGATCTTCTGTTTACATAGAATTTCAGCCATAAAAATTTTCTACCTGCCAGTTTTTATTAATAAATGTATTTTTCAGCTTGCAGTGATGTGACTATCATGTTCCGAGGGAATTGGAAACTGCTCATCAACTCCTATTTTCTAATGTATGACTGATTATGTTACCAAATGTTTCGTAACTGGTGGTGGTTGATTGATTCGTGGTGAAATGCCGCTTTGGCGATCAAACAACTAAAGTTCATATAGGTGCTCTCGACCTGTTCAGGTCGTTGGAAATAATGCTGTCTTCGATTTTTGGCGAAACTGTTTTGCAGTCCGTTCCCTTGGAAGCCCCGAATTTCATTGGTAGAAAGGGTATAGCCTTCTTATGCCCTAATGCAATATAAACATTTTCTTTTCGTTATTACCGTCGCACATGATTTGCCTGGCAATTATTGTTGCTCATCAGGTATGGGTACCTGGTGTTATTCTGGGAATACGCTTGATTATCGTTTAAAATACAAATTAAAATCCTCCGGAATCTGGCGCCGACCTTAGATCAAAAATTTTGTCAGCATAACAACTGCTGAAGTGAATTATCCGCAGGCTGATAATGGATGGTGGAACAGCGAACTGAATTTTTTACCTGGCTCATCCGTCCAATATTTTGGTTACCCCGTTTCCGATTGCGCAAATTATTCTTTCAGTGCTGATCGTTAATTTAGTGTAACTGTGTAAATGCCTTTGGAATTCGATGAACTTGAAAATCTTCATTGGCAGTAGGTCAATTTGGTTCCCGTGAGATTCTGATCAGTGAGCTTGGTATTTCGGTGGCCAGATTTTCATCAACAGTCGAGGTGATGTTTTCAGTGTGCGAGCCTCGTAGGTGGTGGTCATCCGTATTTATAGGTGCGCTACTGACCTCGAGAAAAATATCTGCTCTGAGAAATTAACCAAGGAAAATTTAGTGAAGTGCACAAAATTTAATTCCCAAATCTACCGTATTGCATAGCAAGCAAAGAAAAGGATGGGTATATGGCGTTCTTATTCACTAGCCAGCGTAACAGACTAAAGTGGTTAGCCGAATTCCGTAATACCGTATCGACAACCAATCGGTCGGAGGGACTGGCATAAAGGCAGACAGCAGTCGATGGCTGATGTGAAAGGAATAAGCGGTGGACTATTGAATCACGGATACGTGCACTATAACTAAACTGTGATGCGGAATGTGCGAGCTTGTCCTTTGTTAGTATTACCAAACTACTTGCCCGTGGATTGGTTGAATGTTGACTGGCACTTTGTTGATAATCCATCTTCAGGAAGAGTTTCAACCCGCTGACTTTATGACATTGCCAAAAAATAGTATCATTCATGTTAAAAGGGCAATCTGTTCTCACATAATACCTACAAAAGATTCAATAACTGGGACCATAGGAATTTTCCCTAACTTCTATCATAACCGACTTTTAATGGTTTACTATTGCTGATGCATACTTCCGTTTGTTCAAAAATTATCTGGATACAGAAGACACGAGTCAAGTTTCCAACCATGATTAGTGTTGGATTTCAGAACCAAATTAGTTGTTCTAAACAATGCTGGCTTACTTTTAATACTTTGCTACACGAAACTGCATTCGCTCATCCGTCTGAGAAGTTTCTTTTATTATGAAAATTCGGTGTCATCGCTTCACTCGGTCGGTACGCGACACAGTTAACTCGCTCACTGGGTTTTGCTTCATCTACAGCCAGACAGGTGCAGGTAAACCAATGGAACCGAGTGCTAAAAATTATCTTTGAGGCTAGTGCTGGAGCAAATCAGCAAATGAATGCATCGTTCCATTTGAAGCATGCAAATCCTTATGATGGACAGTGTTCAGCTTAGGAGAACGAGGTTAATATTTCAAGGTTACGACAAACATTTCAATGAGGTCGAGGAAAATTCGCCTTGAGAGGCATCCATAAAACCCCTCGAGGTTTATGGGGACAGATAAGTGATATACATTAAACGGTACATGTTTCCGTAGCTTAATCAAATCGATAGATGTCAAATTCATTTTGACGGAGTTCACTGAACTGGAAACTTCTTAGACGGGATCCAAAACAACAAAAGTATCAATGAAAATGTGCAGTATAGGGGATAGCGGCAAACAGAACTCATCATGATTTCGGTGAAACTATTAAGATGAATCTCATGCCGTGAATGCGTAGATGGTTCTGTGGATTCTTCATTTGGAAGTCAGAAGTTCATGCTCAGTAGGATGTCTTGTGATGGACACTAAACGGTGAATGTGATCACAATGCAAACATTAATCCCGTCACACAAATGGGTTCCAGCCTTTGTCAGAGAATCCCGCATTATTGTACAAGGCGAAAGTCACCGATGGTAAAATCAATTTACAGTCTCCAAAGAAATATTCAATGCTAGTCCAATGGTCAAAACGACTGTTATCATTTAAATCACGGTTGGAGGCAGTCGGATCCACCGATAAGTCCTACACCCGATAGTTATTGGCGAACGACCACGTCTAGCCTTCTCTGACCTGCAGTGGTTAAACGTCATTCCAATATTTCTGGTCACAATTTCCGAATTCACAATCTTCAGTGCCTTTGTGGTATTATTTTTAGTGTAGAAATTCTAAGTGATGAACCGTAGGCACAAAATGAACTAACTCGTAAGAGGACAGGGCGTGGCTGGAAACTAATCCGGTAAAAAGAACGACGTGTTGCAACGACCTAAACATCGGCAAGAATTCCAGTTCACTCGTCCGCTAGCATTTGTGAATTCAAAAAATGACATCACAATCTTTTGGCAGGATAGTCAAGTGACCTCAGTTTGAACGTGAATCAGATCTAGTTAACCGACTATTGGGTTCCGTTATTTATCATATCAAACTTGACTTTGCCCGATTTGCCTTCTGACATGCAATCAACAGTGTGTTGAATTTGGAATTCTCAAACCTTTTTAGCAATGACTGCGCTCGAACCTAGCAGACGCAATTTTGATAAAAATTCATGTTTGTATACCTGGATGCAGTTGTTGGCTTGTTTGGTTTTCATTTAGAATACGAACAGACAATTTTCAACCTGAAACGGATAAATTTACTTCGGAATTCCTAAACAAATTTCATATAACAGGTTCGGCACAATTCCGAGAATTGTCGAATGCTTTTAATATGCGTTCTGATGATGTTTTTGTCGGCCTGTGATTTCAAAAAGTGAAGACAACCTGAATTAGATCCATCTGATCTAACGTATTACTTAAACACGATCGACGGAAATGTCCACATGGAGGATGGACCGCAAATTCGTATTAACAACTGACAATAATTATTTAGATTAAGAAACCACGTGGGAAGATGAGACCACAGTTTTGCGACTTCGCTGACGTTTTTCCTGGTGTCACAAAACCTGTCATAAATTTCCCTAATTACACGAGAAATTAGCACAATTTTATGTCGCCTTTTTCCCCTTTCCTTTCAAGTGCTTATCGATGACTGGAGTAACTTTTGTTCTTTTTACAACCATTAATTTATCTCTGTCACAAAATAAATTGATTTAATTCCCGAGCTCTGAGCCCCTAATCTATGCATTTGACATCCGTCTTCACCTTGTCTGGTTTTCACACAAGTACTTTGCTCCAGAGGAGAGTGACTTCACTGAACGCTGCCAATCAGACTCCAAGTCCGTTTTCATTGGACTGTTCAGACCACATTGTCTGCAGAAGAATTGGTTACTGTGAAGCAAATTGGAAAGAAACTTTATGGTGTCCGTTAGTAACAAGTTATGAGAACTACTAGCCATTGCAAACGAAAACAATCAGTTGCGAATTTCCTCGATTACATTGGTGTGAGAATAAAACAGGTTTTACAAATGACTTCTACTCACCGCAGATTTTGCGACGTTTATCGAACAGGACTTGTTTCCGAAACTTCCGGCGTATCTGATAGGAGAAGCGTACTTTTACTTATTGAGATATGCAATAGATATGCTTGTGAAAGGTCGTTCCTCTCTCAGGGTTAGTAGAGTTTAACGCATGATTCTATTTAAAGAATGCCAAATTTGCCAACCCAGATTATCCGAAGCCAGGATAACACTGAATAACATCTGTCTATCAAAGGTAATATTTATGATAACAATAGCACCGACAAACGTTCTTGAACAAAGCCAAAATTAAAAAAATTGTCTTAGCATAAATAGGAATGAATCACTGCTTTAGTTTTCTCATTGCAACAGTCAAACCCGAACTAAGGAAATCGCGTCTGCAGTCTGTCAAACAAAAAAACCAATCCGTTCTATTGCCTTAAAATTTCCGCCACCGTCGTGAGTGGACGGTAGAAGAATCTGCACATTTGTTATAATGCGCACTGAGTCGTTTGACTTCAACTCACTGTGAATTTTAATACTACACATATGCCAGTGTTCTGCGGTATAGAACGCTGTTTAATGGAGTGGCAAAATAATCTCGACACTGGAATTTCATTTGAACCAGAGGGATTAGACGAGGATACCATGCAACGTTCAAATGACCGATTACATTCGGTTGACAGTTTGTTTTTAATGTTATGCGCACTATGCGAACAAATGGTAGAAAAAATTTTTCCGGAACGTCAACAGCAATTTTCAATTGTTTCCTCCTGTCACAACTGTGATTTTTACCCACACACCAAGCACTTTAGTTAACATATCGTGTTATTTCTAAAGCCTGGTCCTGTTTAACCGGCGACTGTGTATTCAATTCACTATTCACACACACACACACACGCACGCACACACACACACACAATGGAGAATTCAAGCCAAACGAGGATAATATTTTTGGGCCGACCGACCAAAAATGTACGGATTGTCCATATCTGAAAATCGACAATAACTGCGCGGTGGTTCAGCCTTTTCGAGGAAATTTAGTCTTACCATCTGTGTGCATACTATTTACAAAAACAGCGTTCCTCCAAGGAAGTAGTATACTTTGTCTGCCATTCGTGACAAACATCTGAACATAAATTAGACACATTTTCTATTTTAATCCACTCACAACTGTTTGGAATGAATTGTGAATATCGTGCACTGCAATTTTTGAGTATTTTATTCCCATAAGCTTTCGATTGCCCATCTAGGTCCTTGATCCCCAAACATTTTACCGAATTGACGCCGTTTTTCGTTGTCGTAAAAATGTTTACACGTTATGCTCCAAAGAGGACCAACAAAACCTCATGGAAATCAATAGCCTTAGCCAACATCACCACTGCGATTTCGGGCAAATGCAAATATTTACATTTAGCCTATCAGAAAGTTACATGGAATACTTGCTGTGTGGCAACACAGCTGAATCGTCCAAAATGTCTTAGCAGATAACTCTGATTCCTGCCTCCTCAGCGAGTTATCAAATCGAGAAAAAAGAGATAGTGGGAAATATTAAAGACATGCATTAACGGTGATTTCATATGAGAATGAAACGGCTAAACAGTGCCTCCAAAATTTCGCAGTGGTTAGTTGGTTATTGACAACAAGTAATGAATAATTTTCGCAAATTTGCCGACTAATCCAATTAAACGATCCATACTGGAGACTTACCAAGTCGCACTATTGTCAGGCCACATCACCCCCCCCCCGACCTCGACTTGCGCCTCCACCCATCATTAAAATAATTTCTGTAATCAGATAGTTCGCCCCTTTGAGCAAATTGTAACCAAAATATAAGGATTCAAAGAACAGATGTTAATTTAACTTCTTACACGGTTGCTCAACTGTATCCAGAAATCCAATGTATCGAACCACGTTGGTCAAGTCACTGCCAAAAGGGAAAGAAGATCCAGTTTACAACATTTACTTTCGCTAAAGGGCGTGTAAAACAATTTCGAAATGAAGTCGCCCTGAGATCAGATTGGTCCCACCACCAGTTCAGCGATACCACCGGTCTCAAAACAAATTAGTGTCTAGGTGTGTTACAGTGCATGAATACACATTAACCTGAAGAATGATGTAAAGATCAAACCACAACATTGCTCTTCAGTTTTTTCCGTTTCCATCTATTACCAAGAAATTTAATCCATTTCATTTCGGTGCGGTGATGATCGCTAAGTTCGTTCCTTTGGGCATAATGGCTCGTCTTGGTTACCCTAAAAAGTTTGGAATTCCGATTTGGTTGTCTTCTTATTTCGACACCGTTGTGTTCACACTAGCATTTGTTTGCCCATCGGTTAGTTAACCTTTATTTGTTGGCACCGCTCTGGTTATTTCGGCGACATCGTGCGCCCAAAATTTCAAATAGTGTTTGCTGGTGATGTCTTTTCCAACCAGGCAACAACAGTAAAACGGCCAAGTTGTTCTGGCACCTAATGTTAGCTTAAGCGGTCAGCGTTATCAGTGATCGCCGTACTAATGACACTAGGCTTGAAGAACCAGTTATAAAAACCATCGATTTTTATTGGAATATTGCGAACATTGTATGCAATTTGCTATCAGTTTTCACCATTTTCTTACATGTGTACGGCGTTTATTACTTTAGAGACGCCAAAAGAGCAGACTGGTTTTTTACCACAGCTTTTCACTTCACAATCCGGCGAATGAAGCATTTATCACAAAAATTCAGCGAATTTCTTCCATTCTTAATTTCGTTTTCTGCGTGTGACGCAATCTTTTTTCTAACTCGTATACCAGAAAAACCGATCTCGTCGGAAGTTAAACTCACAATTATCCCGGATACGGTCGTTGTGTTGATCGACGGTGATCGGACGGTGATCACCGTGGCTTTTTGACGTGAATATCCTGAGCTTGAATAATCACAGTGCATGCTCTTTCCCAGTGACCGTAGCTCCCGGCTTTCGATACTTACCTGTGTCCCTGTTTCAGCAATAGGAATGAAATACAACATAAGATTGGAAAAGAATAATATCACCCCAACTTTGTCTGAATTGTTTTGCCGGTCACTTGTTTCTCGTGTCATTAAACCGTTGTCCGTAGACATTCAGGTTTGTCCTTTATAAACGGTACATTCTAGGGTCAAACGAATAATGACTCAAGTGTTCTAATCAGAGGGGCTTGGTTATACGTGCTCCAATTCCTCATATTTAGTTGGTCACAGGTTTTACTGGCTATATTCCTGTGAAATTTTCCAAAACCTGGTGAGCCCATGAACTCCGCAGGATTTAAACCTGCCGGCGGAAGATATTGATGAATTTGCTCCGTGTATGTCCTTCCAGATTAACTACAAGACCACGCCGAAGAGCGTCTGGGCTTTTCACTTTAGCATTATTGATTTTCGGTGAAAATGACAAAGACAAATTTCGGTCATCACAAGAAAGAGTTTTTTTATTTGACTACCCCCAGAAGCATTTCTCATGGTCTAACTAATACTCGCCAGTTAAAATATACGAGCATAATTGGCCACGAAATAAAGCGCGTCCCAGCTAATTTGAAAATGGATTCATATCTTGAAAATCGTTAATAAGTACATGTAACTACATATTATGAAAAGCTGTTTACACTCGTGCTCTTAAAAGATGATTCCCGAGCTAAAATATATAATTGTATACCCTCAGATTTCTGGTCTGATGTGCAAAATAAATGTGTGGTATGATGGAAAGTCAGTTTTCTAGGGCGGTAAATCGGTATTCCTTTCCTCATTTGATTTATTGCAATCGGTTTCCATAATATTGAATGAAAAACATGGAATACGAGCAGTTTGGAAATTGTGAACCTTACTTCAATTTTAATGGAAAGGAAAAGTCCGTTGTTACAGACATTGTTCTTTGTGATAGCTTTGGTGGTTTGAAGTGGGCAAAACATTGCCTTTTCCAGCACTTCACTGGTTGGTTTTGGTCAGCCGATATCAGACCGTGCCAAGAAAACGCTAGCATGGACTGCTTTGTTTGTGATAAATTGCATGCAATCTACATAATTCAAATGCCTCACCCACAATCAATGACTGTGTACATTCCTGTGTAGCAGCCTTACTAAACTCACCAAAATAGATCGCGAGAAGCGTATCGGAGGTATTTGTTAAACAAATTTACACGGACGACTACAGCAACCTTAGCGCCATGAAACGCAAAGTGGGAGCGCGTGGGTGTACCTTGTCTGGTTCGGTCGATTCGTTGGAGGCGTTTCTTATTTGTAACAAATTAAAGGTAACGGGAATCCAGTCGCGCCTGGTCCCCTTCGAGTTCGGCAAGGTGTGCAGCGTCGAATCGAACTTCAAAGAATATATTCTAGTTGAATTGCTCACCTATCGATCGAGAAAAGGCTCATCAAGCAAATAAGGCTATTTTTCTATGTGGATAAACCTTTTTTTGTTTTACTGGATAATGCTGTTTCAAAATCAGTGAGAAAAACTATTACGCACGGTGGAAACATCGATTGGATTTGTTTAGTCAAAATGGGATTGCGATCGCATCCAGAAAGATGATAGCTAGAGTGCATCGTCATAATCCAACTGGAATTCATTTACAGTGATTGAGAGATTGATGAACCTGCTCAAGAAAAGTCATTGTTCGGATGCACAAGCAGTACTTTTGGTTTCGTAAGACGGAAGCTGCTGATGCCGTCGGTTTGAGAACAGAGAGTTAACAGATGTCAATACGGTTTAAATAGCCGTTTGGGATAATAGAGTTAGCTTAGTTAAGAGATTACTTCCCGTCTCGAACTCGAGTTAGCGGCTCCGTGAACATGTGATTACTGCACGTAATTACTTTGTAAGCACTGGGAATTGGGGAAGCACAGCGGCCTATTTTGTTTGGGGTTTAACTTTTCTTTTGTTAATGAAGTCTTTTGAAGTGTACCAGGGACATTTTTAAGTATGACCGATTAATTTTTGTCGGAAAACATCTTAGGATCCAAGCTCAGAGATGAATGAAATTCGAATAATTAGAAGGACATTCTGTAGCTGTCTTCATCGGCATGGATGTTTCCCGTTTATTTGAGTTTGATGACCAACCTGACTGGTCCTTTATATTCAGCTACCGACCATATTCAAGCTAAAATTCGAACAAATCCATGGGGGATTGACTATATTTTCAACATTCATTTTGTAATCCTCGCGTCACGTTCTTCTACTGCGTCTTGATAACAACCAATATGATCTGCATTCATCTCCGTACTGTTAGATTATATGGGACAGGCAAATATTTGAATGCAAAAACTCTAATGAAGTAAATATTTGCATCCCCATCCGATTTAAGTTGGTTCATCCGGTCTCTACTACGCGGAAAAATATATCGATGCAACAAACTATCACCGGGTACTCTTCCTTACTCGGTTAATCGTTTTTACCTCGTGAAATGACTAAGACATTTTAGCAAGTACACAGCTGTTTGGTAGATCACGAGTAGAAATCCATCCCGCAATACCCGTGGGTGATGATAGTATATCTGAGCACATCGCAACCCTTCGAAACCAACCGAACCCCGGGATAGTGGTTGTTCCGTCATTCTTCGAAAACAAGTTGCTAAATCACGGCTGTCTGGGTTCACTTTGTGCAAAACTGGGACGTACAAATGCAGACTAGCATAATCATTCAAAACGATTGTGATTTTATTTTCCAATCACGATTCAACACCAACATGTGCATCTGGATATTTTCGTATTACAAGAACTGTTTTGCGTAAAAACTAAAAATAGATGAAAGAAAACGTTTTTTATAAAGGGGAAGTCTGCATGTTTTGTGTGAACTAATAAACTATTATTCGGAGAAAAATTGGTGCCTATAGTTAAAAATAGTTTCGCAGTTAGACTATCCTTTTAGGACTTACAATTTGACGGTGTTTCCATAATTGCTGAAATTTGTCAAAACTAAGAATAAACTGAAACAAAGAAATGAAACTTTTTCCAATTTGCGGTTGTTATTATCAGTCAATTATATCTTTCTTGGTTTTGCCCAGAGACGGCAATAAGCGAAATATTTGTGCGTTAATTGAAACATGTGAGAAGGAAGTGTCTAATTGCAAAATAAGACTTCTTGGCATAGCCACATTTTTGCGTGTGCAGCGCTCACGTTGATGAGGTTACTTGGTGTTTGCGCCTCAAGGGTTATGTGCTGTTTCCAACATCTGCCTTATTTTTCAAGTTCCGTCCAAGAAGAACAAAGAGGAAAGTTAACTTAGTTTAACTATAGGCCTGCACAACGCACTTCCATTAGTTTACCTTGATTGGAACGAACATTATTAACAATTTCAGAATCCAGATACTTCATTCTTTTCCTGGAAATGCTGTGAGCTAATCCGCATTAATATCTGGTCATTAGTGTATACACATGGACACCCACAGGCCAATGATTCTCATATATAACTACCTAAGTTCTAAAAGTCAGATTAATTTCTGCAATATGATCTCGACTTTTAATGGAGGATCGGGCATAACACCCAGTTGTCGCTTCAAAATTCTGAAAACCAAGTAGATGTACATCATGTGAAATTGTGCTCACATCAACATACGACCAGCTGTTGAGGTAAAGTTATCCTTCCAGTCAATTTCATTTGAAATAGTAGGGTTCAGCTTTGTGTCCGTCCCAATTTGCTTACGCGATTCGCTGTTTGTAGATAAATCTAGATGACACAAATCACAGCATTATTCAGGAGAACGTGCAGACTGTTTAACTGTAGCCTCAAATGCACACTGCCATACGAAGCTGTAAATGAGACTTTCTGCTTAACACTGTCTTTTTTAATGTACAGTTTATCTTTTTCATTTACCAACAGGTTTCATTTCGTCAAACATTATGGTTTAATTCCACTCACACTAAATTATTCGCGTTGAAGAGCGTACATTGGCAGTGCGACCAGAGGGACATTCAAGCATGTCACTCAAAGCTGTTACGAGTGATGTCCTCAATCGTGATGGATTCCAGCCGTCCATTAAGCGTGACTGCAATGATCCGGTCTAATTACAGCCAAAAGTGGATTTCCGGGGCTGGAGGCTTTTTTCTGTACTTTTTTCCGTTGTACTTCGAAATTTAACTCATGCTAAACCAGAAACGTAAGGAGGCCACTCGTCACCCCGAAAATCTGTTGAGTGATATGCACATCTAGATATCTACGAACCTGTTTCTATCTGAATAACCTAATTTTGGACACAAGCTAAGATATGCACATCAATATCACTGCCGATCAATTTCCCGTCTCAAGTGTCATTTATTGCAATTTTCCGGCACGAAATTACTGTTGTTAGTCGTAGTAGTGTTGTTTATTACTCCATTTCTTCTTTTGTTCTTCGGGTCCAATCAAATGACTAATTATTATTGTGCTGAATCTCCAGACAGTCTTTGGTCTGGTCTTGTAGCCCACATATAGGGGACAAGTTATGCGGCAGCCTCGATCTGAACTCCGCTAACGTAACAAAACCTCATCTATCCTTATTTAAGCTCTTATGAAGGTCGTTTCTTTTTTTTACCGATTTGGTGGTCGGTTTATTTTCTTCACAGCAATGTTCTTCCATGAAATCAACTGTTTGTAAATTATCACAATGAGTTCAGTGAAATAAAGTGAATTCGTCCACAAATGAAAGTATTATTCTTGGGATTACATGACTTACACAAACTCCAAAGTAGGCAGCATTATGTGTGCCCAGAGGGTAGACTGTGTAAACAAAAGGTACAAATACACTGGACAGACACTTGATCCTTGTTGTTCAGTGTGATAATCACTTGTTACACGAAAATTGATGACAATGTCAAGTGACATCAGTCGAGTGAAATCACCAGTTCATAATATGCACGTAAGGCTGCTCGGCATTGTGGAAAGAGCTGCTCACACATATGACCAACAAACAAGGAGACAATACCAATAAAACTGAGGTTGAGTACGTTTGAAGGTCGGTATGTGTGACGGACGGCGGGAGAGTGCTGGAGGTCGTAGATGTATTTGATAGAATTATGAACAAGAAAAGCACTGAGATGACAGTGAATATGCAAACAGATTGGGTACGAGCTTTGAAATAATATGCATGCATTGCTGATGGGTGTGTACTAGTTTGCATGCCGATCGATGGAACCACGGGCAAGCGATCGAGGAATGCATCCGTAATCCGATGAGTGGGAAAAGCTCACCGATAAATGACCGTCGGCGGTCATGGGTACGACAGATGTCGGAGGGGACGGAAGTCGACGGCGTGCGCGTTGCTGAGGTGAAGCCACTGCTTCCAGACAAGAACTATGACGTCGCAAATTTGGTGAGACAGTCGGTGTGAGACTACGCGAATGTGATCCATTGCATTCCGGACTGTCGTCGACATAGATCGGTGGTGTATGAAAACTTGTCGTGTGATACCTTCCCGTCAGCAATTCAGTTTGATGACTTCCGCGATGCAAAAGCGACCCAGTGTAACGACTGGTTCTTTCGCTGAATGGACTCATTCTGATATCTCCAATCTTTCTCGCAGCCGCTTTTGGTACCTCTCTTGGGGAACTTGTGTCATCACCAACCGGTGTCCGAGCACTATGCGTAGGAACTGATATCGAATCTTCACTACAATGCGTTGATAATCGTCCGTCGGTGTTGGGCTGTGGCCTAATGTTAGACTGCGTGCACTTTTCGCCACTGGATCTGAGTTGCAATTCCTGACTATAAACGAGATAAAATGCGGGAAAGTCCATTTTGTGTACGGTGCAAGTTTTCTTGAGTAGCATAATTTTTTTGAATGTATTTTAAAGATTCTCGATTTTGAGTAAGTTTAATATCAATCGGTTAATATTTAAAACAGCACGGAATTGAAAATTGCAGTATGAATAATTACTGGGAAATAAACAGTTGTCTAACAATTTTTACCCCAGTTGTGAACTCATGGTAGCATTTTCTGTTACTATCAATATCTTTCCTTTTTTAGCGTCATGAGTATAGGCAAACAAAATTAAATACGACTGACTGCTCCAGGGATGCCAATCCAAAATCAGATTTCCTGAAGTAAATTGCACCTCAGGAATGCGCACTTCCCGTCTGCTACGTTTAACATCATTAGCTGTAATGGCATAAATGCCAAGACATGGGACTTTTGTTATTAGTCCCTTCGATACATGCAATATGTCCTTTAAATAGGGAACCTCACCAAAGTCGTTAGTTGGCAGGTGTATGGAGGTAATATCAAACGCGCTGGGTAACTTGAAATCAGATTCAGAAGCAGGCCGGCAAGGAAGGACTGCCATTGCTAAATAACTGCAGTTTGAAGCCGTGAAAAACTTGACGCGTTACATGTTTTTCTGTGAATTAACAAAGTACCGACTCGTTAGCGTGTTCGAAAAGTCAGGAAAATGAATATGCACCGGACGTCCGGAAGAATTTTGCTGTGGTTATTCAGAGAAAGGAAACGGCTTCCATGATTGCCTGTATTTGTTAACAGATGACCATTAGCGATGAAATAGGTCGTTAGATTCAGAAGGATATACCAGTTCTATGCTGATCATCTGTTAGGCTGACAAATTTGTCAGCCAGGGCATCTCAAATCGGAGCCGTGTGATAGTGGAGGATTCAAGGGGTTGGATTGGCCCAAAAAAGAGTTTCCCGAAGGTGATTGTGATGTTGTCTCATTTATCGAACACCAACTACTATAGTCGGTATGTGGCCACTGCGGTAGAAATGGGACATTTTAGACTGCTGCATAAATTGTATTTCTTGTGGCCTTAGTCAGTTTAATCAATCCACCCGCAAGTTAGTTCTAGATTGCATTTTTGATAACTGATTGTTTATTTCCTGACTTTCCGTGTGTTGTAATGTGCGAATGGAAAGCAAAGTGACAGGGAATGCAAGCAAAAGACTAGTAAAAATAATAATTTACTGATTTATAATATTATACAGCATATGTGCAATACTTCTGGAATTAGATCATAGTCACAAGAAGGATACAGGGTAGGAAAATGTCCACTGAAATAGGACAGCTTCCAAGTCCGTAAAGTTGGAATCGCAGCGAGCTTTGTTTTGACAGGTAATTAATTTTCTTGTCAAAGGCCTTGTTTCGAGCGATCTGCGGACCCCACCTAATAAGCAGTTATGTAGGAATTCTATATATGAAAATTTTAACTTGTTCAAATCAGTCAAGGGTGAGCAGTTCCGAAGGAATATAGCAGGAGCGGTTTTGCCAGAAACCTACGATCTTGAAGATCGGGAATAAGCTGAATTTAACGTTTTCATAAATAAACTTTATTCTAACTTTTACAAAGGGTACCCTTTGTTGAGTCACTGAATCGTAGGTTAGTGATTAATCTCTTATGTTGCCAGAGCTGAAAAACTGAAAGTCGTTCCTCTAAAAGTTACCCTTTTTCGGCTGAAGAAAGCGCGGTTGTGACTGATGACATCAGAAAAACTTGTTGTCATGAAAGACCCCTATTGACTGCTTTATGATTCAGGATTAAAAAAAAAGATGTCATTTTCAAGCCCTCGTTTAAGCTATTCGAATTTAGTCCGTCTTTTATTGATTCTGACGGTGGATGAGTGGCGACCTAATCAATAGCTTTTTAGTAAATATCCGCGTTCATTTGATTTTTTTGATGGCGGTGAGTGTGTCTTTGGACTTTTAACCCCACGGGCAGAAATATATACATCAATGTGTAATGTATCCCGCCTAGATGACTCGAACACCAGCATTTATCATTGAACGAGAGCAGTTAAGCGCCAGTTACAAATACGGAGACGCATCCAAGGAAAATGACTAATTACTGTGCTTTATTTTTGCTGTTACTTATTGCTGCCCTCGACGCGCGTTGGTTGTCGCACGGTACTCACAGCACGAGTGCGTATGACAGAGTAGACTGAGTACAATGTCATGGTTGGTGTGTGAATTTTTGGATTGTGTCTCAAGCTTTCAGCAGTTCTACTGTAAGAATATTTGAAGTTCTAATAGTTTCATAGTTCCTCTGCAACAGATCGACGGTGATGAGACCTGGTATAACGAAGTACCCATCTCTTTCTGCATTAACTGCATATGTAACGTGGACAACCCTAATCAAAACGTTCAATCTAAATAAATGATATGAAGTGAAAACTAGCGGGGATTTTCTCCGATAAATTGTCACCCATATAGGGACATTCCTGGTCATGAAGTACTGGTTTAACTTCGCATCACCTCAGGTTCGGAGAGATGTTCAAGCAAGTCAGTAAATCTAGTCAAACTGAAAAGTGGCACGGAGTTCTAAATTTCTTGCACCAGGGCAAGGAATTACTTGTAATTCAAGACTCAGGCATAGATGGACTACAAACGACGGTGAAAATTTCACATCAATCTTTATTTATGCATCCAGAACGATGCGTTCAGAAAGGAGGAAGGCAGTCCAAACGAACTCACTGGAACAGATGTTTTGACAAATACTATTTCTGTCTAAATTAAACGCCGGCAAGCTGCAAGCAAAGACAGCTAAAATCCTTGCCGAAACTTGATAAAAACAGGAACTCCATGTCCTGAATGAATCACTGACGCATTTGTCAACAAGAAAACTAAGCAAGAAATAATACACCACGTGATATCGACGATCAACTCACCATTAAGAAATTACGAACGCACGAGTCAGGTATCTCACCCCTTTTAAGAATCGTCAACTCTGAATACCCACTGCGCCCGAACTGCGGCGCAAAACCAGGAAGAACGAGAGTCAGATGCTTTAGCAACTAGGCCAGCGAAGTGGATCCCGTGGTTTACTGAACTTTACCACGGGAATTTCCACTTTATCATTAATTTGCAAGGTCCCAGGCCTCTGGTGCACCCCGATCGACTCTTACTGATGGAGGCCTTGTTTGCAGTGAATAGCCAAGATTAGTAGATCATGTTTAAAGCCTTCGTCGTATCTAGGCTATCTGCGTAGGAGTCCTCTTTTAGCAAGAGTCGACTGATGTGTGTTAGGGGCCATGTCTTTGCAAATCAATGACAGTTACGTGGAAAATCGGGTAGTAAATGTCAGTAAACCATTGGAAACTATCCCGGTAGCCCATTGGGTAAGGCATTCGACTCACACTCGCTCTTCTCGGGTTCGCGTCCCAGTTCGAGCACTGAGCGTATTGATTGTCGATAATTTTTAACAAGAACAAGACACTCATTTGTTTCTGTGGTTTCTTAATGGCCAGTTGGGCGTTGGCAACATGGAGAAATATTTCATAAATCTGGTATTTATGTGCCAGTGCATAGGCGAATAGCACAAATGCCAATAAAGGCAGATTTTCCGTTTACCATAGAGATTCCGCTAGCATTTCGCCGCGCAAAAATATGATGCCTGCCCACTGCAGTTGCAAACTTAAAGTTATATGGGTCCTACATTGTGTTTGTGTAGGCGGATGAAAATGATAAAACCAAATGTTAATAAATGTTGTACCAACTGCCTTCTTTCTGTCATTCAGCTGGATCCGTTCTACCTCACATTCCTAATTTATATTTCACTCCAATCAGGGAAATCTTATTGGTAACTGAAGTGACAAGTCACTACTTTCGACAGAATATTCACTTAAGTAAAACAAGATAGGGAAGGTAGTTTTTTTCTGGCAAAATATTTCGGACGGCGCGGGAAAAAGTGCACGCGATAACAGATTTCCATTGATACACCGGGAATTATCACTGGCAACGGTTTTGAATAGATGATTGAGGAATGTGGCGAGTGTGATCTGTTCTCTAGACACTACCTGCAACATGTTTCCTTTATTAACATTTCTCTGGTATCCATACCGATCAAAATAAGGCATCCGTAAAAGGATAGGCCGAATTACTATAATTTTGATCATTCGGGAATTGCAGAAGCCGGGCAAAGGCAGTTGCATGTTACCATCGTACCGAATCAACGCAACAGTGAGTGCAAACGCCGAGTGAGTACAGACGTCACTAGAGACGAGAGGAATTGTTTACGCTGATTTCACTTTGTATCCGCGGAACGCTGACCAACTGGTCACCGCTTGTCGTGCAGAAAGGCTTGATGAATAAAAGTGTGAGAAAGAGAAATCTGTTTTCTGGTGACTGAACTGATTTTGCAATAGTTTTTCACTTCCAGTGAGGCACCGAATGCCGATATTTCAGGACCTCAGTAATACGGTAATGATATGAATCAACTTTGATTTTGATTTTCACCATGTGTTTTCATGATATGACCCACATTATCATTAAAAATCTCGTGAAACTTCAAGGACGCATTTGGTCACCTATTGGGATGACTGCTGCGGTAAGCATGACGGGATCATAAAAATCCAAAATTGTTTACAAGAATCAGCGATCAGAATACGTTCACGGTTCAGACCGCCTAAGATGTGTCAGTTTTCGGTTTTAGTAAAAAACATAGAACTTATTTTTTGAAACGCATAGTAGCTAACTTGATTAACTGTACAAATATGTATTCTACACTCAGCAGCAAAATTTTATAAATTCATTAGAAGCCGTTCGCAAGCAAAATAATCAATTGTTTTATCTTTCTGTCCAAGTCAATCTCTCAATTATTTTATGACCCAATTGAAAAGAGAATTAGTTTACATTCGGTTGAGAAATTTTCATATTGATTCACTCACATCATTTGATACCGTTGAGTGCTCTCCAAATCGTCATACATGTAGTGGTCACCAAGAATAACAACAGAAATGTTCAGCCATTCAATGCGTAATGTTATACTGTTGTCGGACGGACGGGAGTACCCGAAATCGGAACTGCACACCTATTTACAAGCAAAGAAAAGTCAGAAAAACGATTAGGTTGATGAAAGGGGTCAATGAGAATGGTTCATATTGTCAGTCCGACGAGTCACATGAGCTGTTCTTGCTGTAGGTATTTAGGTCTTTAACTAGCACCTTCTCAAGCCCAAGTGACTTCTTGGCAAACCAGCTGAACACGGCGTAAACTTTTGACTTGGGGTCTTCACCCCACGGATCTCCCGCCCTCTAAACGAGTTCCGGTAGACTGTGCCTGCCATTATTCCTGCCCATAACATACGGCAACGCATCAGACAGTAAGCATATTTACTGTGTATGACTAGAAAAATTGAGATAAATTAACATGTAGGAAATGGTTTTGTCGATTCCCACCCGTTGTTAACTGTCCGAAACACTTCCGTAGGGATTAGAACTATTACGATACTATGGTGAGAGCCGAATGTTGAAAAATGTTATCCTCTAACGGTGCGATCTACAATCTGATTTAAATATATACTTGGTCTGCACTAAATGAAATGCACTGACCTACTCCCATCAATTCTCATCGAACTATGGGAATGAAAAACAATAGAGAGATTTGGAAAGTTTCAGGTTAATTTTCGCCAAGCAATTTAGAGCAAAGAGTAAAACCACAAACTAAAATAGCATGGTTAAACAAATCTCCGCGAACAAGAGAAAAATGATATTACTTAGGATAATTGTTTGGTGGAGAAAAATGAATAAATCCGACGCAAAAAGTCCTTTCGAAATAAGTGCTAACGCTCGATACGATTGCTATTCTAGCTGCTAAAAATCTAATCTGTTCACCAGGCAAAAGCAACTTATTTTTCTACCGCCAATTCTGGTGAATACTTAATTAGAATTAGTTGTATTCTGAGTTTCTCAGTGAAAATATATTCTCTTAACGATTTATTGCCTCGCAGTTTTCACCTACCTATCGTACGCATTCCATTACTAATCGAACCAGTCTAACATCTGTTGGTATGGAGACGTTTAACCGAAATGTGAACATCCCAAATCGATTTTCTGTAGATGCTTTTTTTCTAGCAGAATCTATCTGCTCTATGAATAGCAAAGCTAATCGTGTCCACTTACCTTATCTACATCCAGATTGAGCACAACTTCTCTGTTAATGTCACCGCAATCAAGGCGATTATCTGTAGGTGATTTCCCAATCAAAGGCACTGTACATGTGTAGAAAGATTTGGCCGATCGAACAATAGTCATTGTGGTCTCGTACGGTATAAGTTGCACACCAAATGATGTGATTCGTGTCGATACTGCTCCTTCAACATCATCCTTTTTGGGAGCAATCAAATTTTCGGAATCGGGAAAAATGCGTAATTTTACCAAACTGCCCAATATGTCACTCATCATGATCCAGTCAAATCCAAGCGGGTCCGTGACACGTGAACAATTCTTTCCACCCTGCGGTTCAGTAGGTATCAGGTCAACTCTGCTGATCGGAATGGCTACAAGGAATTCAACACGTATCAAAATGCGGCTTTTTGGTGTGAGAACGGGACCACCGGTAGATGCAAACCACTTACGTTCCCCGATTGGAACGGAACTCGTAGCAGCCCCGCTTTCTGGTGTCAGTAATTGATCTAATATCCCGGTTTTTGTATTTCCGAGGTCGTGCCATGTGATATGAGCACGAAAACGTACGTGCGTCCAGTGCTTTGTTCTACCGTGACGTTGCATTGACAAAGTAGGCCGTGGATCTCGCTCTTGGTAGGAACTATGTTCACCGCTGCTTCTCCAGTCAATAGATAGGCTCCAGTCTGCATAGGCGAAAGGAAAGCTTGTACTTTCCAATGATCGACAACGTGCTGCCTCTTTCGAATCTCGTGGAACTCGAAGTTGTTCTTCGTACGTAGTCACCGCACCTCGAAGCTCTAATTCCAACATCCCCGAACAGTCGTCAAAAAGGTAGTGCTCTTTCGAAAGGAAACCGGATTCAATCCATCGTGGAACTTTGATGAAAGGTTGCACATAAGTGAACTGCGATCCAACCTCTTCGCGAGTAAGGTTCCGGCTAAAATGCTCTTGGTGCAGTATGGTGAAACGAACATAATCCAATTCAATTTTGATCCCATTTGTCAGGCTGCATGATTGTAAAGCAACGCCCAGTGGTTGTTTCTGGTAGTGGACCACGAAAGAACCACGTCTGGACAAAGGCTCCAGTGGATCGCTGTAGTATTCAAAACGAACTTGCCACTTTTGTCCCCCATACGTGAATTCTTTTGACTGTGCTGACTGTAGAAATCCACGAGTTAGCTGTGGGGTTAGGATGAATGTGAAAATGCACGTGTCAAGTTTGTCACCGACTCTGACGACACGATGAAGATGAATTGATGGAGACTTATTTCCTCCGGTTACTTGGAGTTTCATCGCTTTGGAGAAGCATATCTCGTACACATGTCATCGTGTGTGATCGAAATAACTTATACAGATGATAAGTGGGTCATTATTTCTCCCCATACATCGGACATCCAATCAACAACGTCCAGTTGGATATACTCTAGGCTCAAATCCGATTGGTGGATTTAGTAAAACGGGTTATTTGGTTTGGCTACATTCACTCGTAGTCTCAGTGCAACTGTATTACAATGCGCTGATAGTTGAAAGACATCTGACTTAGCGGTAGCCCGGATAACGTGTATAAGCTGATAAAATGAAGAGCAGTGAATCGAATGGGCTCGGAAACTTTCTAAGCAAGAAAATGTCTAACCAGCATTACTTTCGTCTGATTCAGAGACAATTAAGTAGTTTTCAAACAACTTCGACTCTACATCAGATTCTCAAATAAAAATAGTCTCGGTTACCAACAAAAAACGCTCAGTACAACTTTAAAAAATCGCCGTCGTTTGCCTGTGTTTCTTGTTTCATGGTTGCCTTTCATACTTCCAAGTTCCGTGCTTATTTCTCGGGAATGTGAGCTGAGTTGATAACCTTTTGACGCGTTGATACTAGGTGACTGGATTCAGCTGAGTAGACAAACTGCTGTTATTCACAAAACCATGCATAAAATTTTTGTCTGTGACAATGGGACTTCCTTAACAAATACATATTTAATATTTACTCGAAACGCAAGAACAAATGCAGGAATTGTAAATCTAATTTCTACGTGTTGGAAAAATTTCCGAACATTCAAATCAGCTAGCTTTGCCTACAGCAAGCTTAGTAAATGTTTTCGTATCTTCAAGAAGCGTTGGAAGCTGAAGTATTTTCAGCGGGAGTTAGTATCACGAAATCCACAGCCAGTTTCCACTTGCATGTCTTTCGAATCAAACTACTAATTTTCTATATACTGTGGTGAAGAAAGATTCAGGGTTGGTAAAATGCTCAAAATCACTGTATAATACGCTGTTCAGTTAAGGATTTATAGTCATCTTCATAGATCTGGTGCTTATGATATTCGATTGTCGATTGTCTGTCTCAGGTTCGTTCCCCTGTACCTCGCGGTTAGGATGTAACAGGCCGGCCAATGCTGCAATTTCTCTCAGGCAAACGCAGATTATCCAGTGCTCCCGTGGTTTTTAGTAACGAGTTTTGGGGTAAACAGTTACAAAGGATTGTTTCACACTCTTACAAGATTGTCACTTCCGAGAAAACCACTACAGCGAATCTCACCAATTCATGAATATAAGAAGATGAATTTTCACGAAATAGGCTGGTTCACCTATTACTCATCATAATCTCTGCTTTCGAGATGGATTCGTATGAAAGCTGCAGGCAGGTGAATAACAGTGGAAGGGGACTTAATCGGGATAGGCGGACTGTGTGGATTAACGCCGGGAATTATGCCACAGAGACTAACATTCCTGTGCGGTGACCAGGCAGATATCATATTTCGGACTTTTAGCAGCAAATGACAACTGCCCGAATACCGCGAGTAAGAATCCGTCCGTGTTCCGACTAACGACATTTGACGAATTACTTGTTGCTGATCTGCCAATCTAAAGCACCCTAATGTGGGCAGTAAGTTACTTTTGGCACCGATTGTACATTAGGAACTACATCGCGCGCAGTTTTAATATGAATAGAGAGGAGCATAACCGACATTTCTGAAAGTTGGCAACCATAGGCCATGGATTCGTCTAAGCTCTGCTTCCATTTCCCTAGAATCCGTAATCTAAGCGAAAGGCATAGCAAATCTGAATAAGTAAATGTTTTGTTTCCCTAAAGGAGCTTAATCTCAACTGAAATTCTTTAGTCTGTTTGAAATTTGACTTGCAAAATCCTAAAAATATATTTGAAACTCCATCAGGTTTCTTATGTGAAACAACCATTTTCGAGTGGTTTCAAATTCCATATACAAATGATTGTCAGCGCCGTGATTCCACATTTTAGCCATCTCGGTTATTCGGCCAGTCACTAATCGTTGGCCTGTTGCAACTCTAACGAGATCCGTTACAAACCGGATTGTTTTGGCAACTAACAGCTACGGTAACTAGATACGAATTGGCCGAGCTATTTGGAGCAACCTAACACAAATGAATTCTACCGAGACGAAAATGGTATTTTGATTTCTCAGCTTTTTATCCTGTAATTTTGCATTTTTTCATATCCTTAATTATTGCGCATGTATTTTTCATGGGCACACAGTAGAAGTTTCACTTTAATTATAAATAATGACCTCTTGGTAACGACAATGACATAGTATTGGTAAATCTAATCAACCTTTTTTTATCAGACATGAGAATAATATCCAGTTGAATTTGTATTCCCGTTCTGTTCGCGTGCATCAGTGTGTACGTGGATGCCCTGGGCTTGTGCTTGCCCGTGTCCAATATGCTCCGCACAGGTCAGTAATTTCCAAAATCGTTCCCAAGTCCGAAGGGCTCAGAAATACCGAGCTCGTTGGGGAACATTATCGAGACCGTCAAAGTTTCGTGAATGTTTCATTTTATTCCACTGTATTCTGTGAAGTTGCCAAGGCGAAGAGTAGCCATAACATAAACAAATTCTAAATTTATCCATTGTTTTCTGGAAAATGACAGTTGAACTTACACCAGATTTCTCACGCAATAAAAAAGGAATCACTTGCGTCTCATTTTCACTCAAACTGTGGCACGACCAAAAACAATTAACGAAATAATCGGCGGGCAAACAGAAAAAGAGAAAACGTCGAAATTTTGACCATGGAGCAGACTAGAAGTGGAAAACGTTTAACGCGCAACTACCACCAACGAAAACGAGGGTCTGAGCAACGAATGAGAAAACGTGCAATGCAAATTATGAATAGCGCGAAGGAAAAAGCTGAGAGAGAAGGAGAAACAAAATCCCTGCACGATTTAATGGCCAGAAAGCAATGAGTACGACTAGACTCCCTGGGTAGGAAAATGAAAAGTGGACGAACGTAAAAATCGAAGGACAAGACAAAAATTTGATATAGAAAAATAGCGTAATGTTATAGACATTAACCCATCTTGGAATAACGTCAGCTGCGCCCGCATAATTTTCGCACATTTCACCCAACCTGACCGCTCCATAGCAAGCGCTTACATTTTTCATCCGAGTAAAAGCCGTAGTGATCGAAACACATCGGGTTGGGAAAATTCGGGATAATTTAGGCATCTGAACGATGCACAATGTGCACAAAAACATTTGGCTTGTGACCTGCATCCGTCTGGGCCCACATCAGTTACACACAAAGACAGGCACGCACACATACTGGTGTCCACACACAAGGCACAGAAACTGATTATCACGACACAGATTGAGTGACATTTGTGACTAATCACCCTATCCCATTTGTGAGCAAGAGAACATCGTGACCTATCACGAGTCACAACACAAATCTTCACGCAACCACACATGCACACTACATGACATAAATTACCACGTACACACAGGCACACATACACGCACACATACATACATGCATGCATACATACATACACACATGCATACATGCATACATACACACATACATACATACATTCACACAAGCAAACACGACAACGGAATCATCGTAATTATTCCCTATCCCTTGGGTTTTCTGTCCCATAAATTGTCATGACACTCTTTGAAATCTAGACAACAATCTAACACCTGATTTGTTTCCCCGATCAACTACTTATTCGTTCTTAGTTAGTTGAAGAAATGTCTACTGTGACAAGACGAGTCGCGTGTTATCGGTTGTGTGGTTCTCATTATTGGGACCGTCAGACTTCCGCTTACAAATGAGACAGCCTTGGGGGCACATTTTCCATTTAAGCGAAACATCTACCCGGAAACTGAAATATACACGGAGTGACGCAAGTGGTGATCTCATCTTCGAGTGTTGTTTTCAATAGGCAAACAAGTGGCTGGAGTTGTGCCCTCTCGATTCATGCGCCCCAGTCGAGAAAAGTCCAAAAATGCATGTACTAGATTATTTAAAACATAATACCGTGTAACAACTACACAAAAGTAGTATGGACTTCACTTTCCTGTCGCAGATCGGATAATAAAGAGTTTACCCGGAACAAAATATTCGGAGAACCATTGCTTTGTTTAACATCTTCACCTGTAGATTGGATACGATCACAACCATTTTCTGACATTTTACTTGTAGTTGTTTTTAAAGTTAAATTATAAAATTACTATAGCCATAATCCTTCCAAAGAAAAAGTATGGAAGAAGATGGAACGTTCGATGGTTCCAAACCAACTAGCGGCTTTGATTTCGAAATGAGAGCCACATAACCGATAACACGAGACTCGTCTTGTCACACTAAACATTTCTTCAACTAACTAAGAACGAATAAGTAGTTGATCGGGGAAACAAATCAGGTGTTAGATTGTTGTCTAGATTTCAAAGAGTGTCATGACAATTTATGGGACAGAAAACCCAAGGGATAGGGAATAATTACGATGATTCCGTTGTCGTGTTTGCTTGTGTGAATGTATGTATGTATGCATGTGTGTATGTATGTATGCATGCATGTATGTATGTGTGCGTGTATGTGTGCCTGTGTGTACGTGGTAATTTATGTCATGTAGTGTGCATGTGTGGTTGCGTGAAGATTTGTGTTGTGACTCGTGATAGGTCACGATGTTCTCTTGCTCA
This sequence comes from Fasciolopsis buskii, assembly GCA_008360955.1. Lineage (NCBI taxonomy): Eukaryota > Metazoa > Platyhelminthes > Trematoda > Plagiorchiida > Fasciolidae > Fasciolopsis > Fasciolopsis buskii. Next base: position 131,229 of record LUCM01008842.1, on the reverse strand, counting down.
CAAATGGGATAGGGTGATTAGTCACAAATGTCACTCGATCTGCGTCGAACTCAGACGGATAACTAAAAATAATTACTTTTGGTGTGCTGATCGGTCCTAGTCTTCTTTGCCACTCATGGCTTATTTAGTAAAGAAAACTAGTTGTTCATTTCTATTTTTGCTCCATTGAGTTTTGTTATGAACGGTGTTGCACCGCTGTAGTACCTGTCTCATGCCACCGTTTTAGTATTTGACAGCATATCGTGAATAGTTTCATGGCGGACATAGAAACTCAGGATGATTTCTTCAGTTGGTTTTGTTTTAAACATATTGCTAAAGAAATATGCAAATATGAATATCCGAGGAAATCCTGTTACACCGCTGCTATTCTGTTGTGTGGTTTTCCCACTGTATGCAATTTGCTTATGGAATTCTACTAACGTTTGGATTCAGTCAGTATTCCCCACCCCTGATATAATTGTTGGAATTTGTAGGATCCCAACTTAAGTATGGTTCTAGTGATTTGTGTTGTTATATAGTCGAATTCCAAAACTCACTCTGATATTATTCTGACCTCTTTTCTACGGTTATTCCCGCCCAACAAACAACGATTTATCAATGATTCACAAATGTGGTTTTACATACCCTACAACGAACAGATTTTATGGGCTACTTCTGCAATACAAATTAAATTCTATTACTACTTTATGCGAACGCATTTTTGAGGCGTTCATCAATTGAACAATGTCTTTGTCATTCCTTAGGCAAAGTGCTTACTAGGTGGCTTTTGAAAGATCTGGTAGTCACGTTTCATCTGAATGATACAAGAAAGTGGTCATTGACAGAATGAGCATATAGTTGTCCTGACTTTGTAGATTGGCGATAAACCTGTAGCCATCTGATATCCGTTTCGCGGAATGCGAGTAGGTCATTGTCTATCCAAATTCGATTAAAATAGTTACGACTTTTTGCTTACATTAATGCGTTTTGCTTTTTTCGCTTGGGATTGAAATGAATTTGCTTATCCACTAGCCTTTTAACATAGCATGTGGTCCTCTCCTTAAATCTTGTACTTCCATCCAATCGGCTGAGTAAAAGGATGCGCTGGGTATAGTTTGCTTTAATACCTCAAAATACTTCTTGCTTACGGGGCTCTTAATTCGGGATGCACACCACTGCTTCTCTTGCAGTCATAAATTCATGGTTTGCTTATTGGTCCTGGGGAAATATCATTCAAACCAAAGTCAGACAGAAATTCTCCAAACAGATTTATATCTTCGACTTTCCAATGCGAAGAATAATCATTATCTGGTGGCTTTCCCGAGGAGTAACTGACCATTGGAGCAATTCGTATTCAAAACCTGATCACTTAGTCCGACTGGGGATGGTTTCTAGCGTGATTCTAAAAATTAGCACAATCCAGTCAAATTAATGACACCTGTTTCGTGAATCCCTCTCCACCACTGTTGCAAACGAAACGCATCTCAGTCGATTTTTTTGCCAGTTTGGATTCCCACCAATGTCTCCCCATCATTAAAATGTAAAGCCAGAAACCCCTGATGACTCAATTATTTTTGCTAGCAGGATCATCTCATACCAGAAAAATACTCACAAGCTGCGAAGTTTGATGAACAGGAGGTGTTCCCAGTAAGTGACAAAATTCACTTTCGCTGGAAGTGAAAACGGGCAACGAGTGGGTATGAATGTAGCCCAGCAAATGTGAGGATGTTAAATAATCGTTTTAACGTGATGAAAATCTTGTATTCCAAGGGATTCCGGGACCCAAAGCGAGTTTTTCGAAAAATAGTCATGGAGAAAACGGTTTGGGGTGTGGCGAGTCTTCCGCACCTTTTTTTACAGGTAGTATCATGGACATCGCAGGCCGAGTTAATCTGTATATAAAAATGAGATGAAACACAACTGTCTACCGTATATCGTTATACTAGTCCAAAGACTCGGTAGAGGTAAGTTAGGCCGCTACTATGATGAACGGAATCCTGTGAGGCCATTTTTCTGGGTCTTGGGACTTCATACTTAATGTTTTATTCGGAACTGTGATAGCAATATTTTCAGAGCATGCGGTAGCCCTGTGGGACTGAGGTTTAAAAGACAACTGCAGTTGTAAAATGGAGCTAAAGTTGTCAGCTTCTGCAGGGTTCCGATGGCTGAGATTGATGTTTAGACTGCAAAAGCTTCATTGCTAGTCGCAGTGACAAGTACGGAGGATTTTATCAGTAAACACTTTGTTTAGTATTCAGAACCGTTTGAAACTCCTGGCATCAGGAAACAACCGAAAATGTTTTGAAACAAATGTTACTTCAGTCCTGCAGTCCTTTTGGGTGGACAAACATTTGCGTGGCTGCGCTCTACCTGCAGCTTACAAAAGTGACATCGACTCCACAAATGTTATCCTCAGTTCATGAGAGACGTATCCCAATTTAGAACCAGTTCATGCATGAATAGCTTTGTCCCGTGTTCGCTGCGTCAAAAGACATTATCATTCTACGGGAATTTTAACGGGTGGCGTGGAAATGGGCACCTAGACCGTAGGATAAGGCTCCTGAGCAATTGAAAAATAATGCGATCCAATCAACCTTATTTTTTTCCTTTTAATTAGCTGAGATTCAGAAAATTACTGATGTACTCCGTTTAAAGTAATCTATTTCACTACTAAATCCCAATGCTGAGACTCACTTTTCGATAACAAACATTTACATTTCCCTGCCATCGGTAGGTACATTTTGTTCTGCCCTGCACTCTGGATAGCATCAGCCAAGTGTGTCGTACAAGAGGGACAAAGGTGCAGAAACAACTTGAAGATAATGACTAAGTCAAGTGACAAACTTTGGGACACTGAATGGAAATGCAAAGTGTAAACTGCATTAAGCAGAATAAACTAGGTATAATCATAGCTTATTGCAGACATCGAATCCGGGTCCATGGAATAACGAAAGTCTTAATAAAACTTGAAACTTAATGAAATATTCGATTCACCATTCTGCTTTACCTACGCATGATTAGCGTAGCACAAGAAATAACTGCCCCAAGCTGAAATGGCTGAACAGTTCGTGCACACAGGAAGGAATGGGAGAGATGGTTGGATCTTTCAAAAAAAGATAAATCTCATTCGAAAATGACCAAAGAGGTCCACCAAGAAAGAGACTGACAAAATATGTCCGCATTTTTATATGCAACTTCCATTTCTCTGTTGTATCTGTAATGCTCATGTCCAGGTGACAACGACCTTTTGGTCAGCGTGTGAGATATCGGGAACAGCTGATATCAAATAGATATTCTGCCATAGTGGATTCATTTACTGTACTGATAGGTTTGTGCCGAGGGAGTTGTTAGTTGATTTGTGAATTTTCATTAGTTCTGTAAGCTACGTTTTTTCTCAGTTCCGAGTTCAGGACTGATGACTCTTGATGATGGAACAAATACTCCCTAGTCTGGATTGCAGAATTTCCGCACACAGGAATAATACTGTTTTTAATTGATAAATGACAAATGTTTCACATCCGTCTATACTGTGGACAGTCGACAGCGACTGAGTGAAAATCGTTTTACTTCACCACTGGATAGAGTTAACTCTATCAAGTTCAACTACATTACCACTTAGACCATTACCATCCAATTAGTTCACAATAAGGCTTGGCAAAAGTACTTACAGTCAAGTTCTTGCTTTCTCACCCGAAGGCAGATGCAAACTGTCAGAATGTTTCTTGTTATCAGCGGACGCAAACCAAAAGTAAACCTAATACAGGGTGTGCATCATGCTCTCATGCGGCATGTTGTGATTACCGAAAATTGTTCATGTTGCTGCTCATCAATCCAAGCCTTATTCAGTGACCACCGGACAAGTACTGAGCCAGTGGTTTCGACGAATTCGGTCCATACTAGACTGCTCAGCATTAAGACAAACACTAATAGTATACTTATACATCGCAAGAGCCCAAAGTAGTGCCATTTGGCGTTGAATTGACCAAGCCGGCATATGATAGAAGGATTAAGACTGGGCAAGATATACCTCATCCTTCGGGTGCAAAGCGCACTCTGTTTAGCACTTAAAACTAGATCGTTTGCATGGCGAATCTTATGAAACTTCAGGAAAATTCTCTGGTGGCTTCTAGAAAAATTACCAGGATCGGAGAATTTCTTGGTAAGTTCCCCATTGAAGAAGCAGCATTTACGAAAATGCCAGGGAGCCAGCTCAACAACTGTGGCGTCACTATTTTGAAGCTTCGCGAAATGGAACTTTCCCAGATAAGATAGTTGTAGCAACCGCTGCTTTAAAGTAACGTGCCTTGCCTTGTTTGTTTAATTTTTAACTGTGTGACATCTGACAGTGTGGCAGTACTATATGATGCAACGAAACCTTTTAACAAGGCTGTCGAAGTCTTTCTTTTCCTGTGGATACATCATTTGTGATGTTTTCAATTGCCGATTGGAAATCGTCGTATTATGAAAAGCTGCGGGAAAGAACGATAAGTCGCAAGGGATGAATATCACGCGGAGTTAAAACTTAAAATGGTCGTCACGCTAATGTCATCTGGAGTCCTGTCTGGCAAGGAACCGCGGCAGCAGATGGTAGGGAATTTACTGAAACTACAAATTCTTTGTGTTGACCGGAATAAACAGTGTTATACCAGGACGTCTCCAGAAACAATAACGACGTCATCATCGTTCAGCTTTAAACAGCAAGGTAAACCTCACTGACTGCTGCCTTTTCCCCAAAATTGTGCATTTCTATAAAAAGAGTGAATGTTCAAGGGGAACAGGGAGTAGACCTACACAGGTGGGATCGGATAAGACGCTGCTGAAGCCAACACACGAAACACAGTCTAACTGTACGGACGCACGTGTTTTTAATCATTGCGATTGGATAGAAAATGACAGCATGATCGCCAGTGTTCACGGTTCACTGCCATATCCTTCAGTGTCTCCAGCCAGCAAGTCAACGAGTCTTTCGGACCCCAACCACAAAGGCGTGAGACATCTACTTTACCTAAGTTCGCTGCACGTTTTCTCATCTCGTGTTGCCACGTCAGCTGTTCACCTCTAAATTGCTTTTTCCATTCCTTGGGAGGAACACAATGCGGGGCACGATATGGTAAACGAGTGCTTGTCATAAGCAACACCCGACCGAACCACCGTAGTCTACTAAGTTTCATACAATGAAACAAGATATTCTGAGAGCCGGCACCTAGTACTGGATTCGTGGCCTCTACGTTACCACTCGAATCCTGAATTCGTTTTTCACTCACGCAGCAGACGTCAATCAAAAATGAATCTGCTGTCATAGCCAAACACGCCTTTTGGCCAACCTGCATCAAACTGCACACATTGAAGGAACCGAGATGCAGAGGCTGACGAGGCTTGAGAAAATGTGAGCTAACAGACTGAAAACCACCTACTACACTACTTGACAATAAACCGTTGCGAGTATCGGGCGTGTGATCAGTGGAGATACTATGGGTAGGCAGAAGGGGCAAATAGATTGGGTTGAAGACAGAAGAGATAGGTTGAATAAAAGAGAGGGAACTCTGAGCAGTAGCATACTACTCACTACCCACACTAACTACGCTCGATGCAATGGGTAGCGCGGTCCCGATTATCCTGTTCGACGACCGATGCAGTATGGAATTGTTTGTAGGCGTGTAACTCATGGAGATCGATGGACGGGTACTGCTGGGGAGTCCAGCCACTAAACAGAAGAACGATTAGGGTTCTCAACCAAAGCCTTTGGTTCTGACAAGAACCTGACCGCAAGGCACCGTGGCATGGCTGAGTGGATGCCCATATGCTTGGAGCAGTTATTCTTCCATTCGTTTTTCCGACTGAGCTGCTAATTCAGATCAACCCCCGACTTGGCAAAGTTCGTCGTTTCATGCCAGTTGCAAGACAGTTCATGGAGATACTTCCGTATTAATCATCAACAGAAATTGACGCTCGATAATTAATAGTGACGACAGCAAAAAGTTGCGGCCAGGGAATTAATTAATATGGAGGGTCAGCTTAAAATTAGAACTGTTGAACTTTCTTGTATGGTTGACTGTTTATTCTCCTTGGCATAGTTACACTGTCAGGTCAGGAATTCAGTCAACCTGTGTGGTCTTGTCAATACTTCCCATCAGCCGATTAGCAAATGGGGAACGTTTTCCCACCTTTGGTCGGTACCGCAGACAATACCCCTTATTGAATTTATCAAGTGACTGCTTGAAACGGAAAAGAGTTCAGCATTCTCCTGCCGATATTAGGGTGAAAATATACACGATTATAGAAAGAAAGCAGTCGATGTCGAGCGGCATCTGCTTAACCAAAGCAAAACAAGGAGGGAGAAAAAAAGGATGTGGTTTTGCTGTTGTTTCCTGTAACTTTGAATAAAGCCGCACTCTGGATGGCTAGAAAACTTACTCGAATGGATAAGAAAACTGAAAATCCAGGCATCGAATTATCGGAATGTGCTTTATGAGGTTTAACACATCGATATATTGGAATATTTGGGGAGTTATTATTGAATTTAAGGTTCAACTGAAGAACAACAATTGAGGTCACATTCATTGATGTTATTTTATTGTTGTTCTACCTAGCTAGATCTAATTTATTAAATATTCTAGTCAGGAATTATGATTTACCGTAACCCTAAAGTAAAAAGCAATACTTATTCCGTGAATTTGAGCGGGTTCGTATTCAAATGGGAAAAAGATATTTCTCCAGGTGGAACGTGACTGATTTCGAAGTTATTGCAATCCACCAGACACGCATACCGGATACCTCATTTCTGCCCAAGATACTAATTACAATAGCCAAGAATCTCTAGTCATTTGTCCTGTTTTTGAAGTTTGTCATTGATTGACTGTCGAAACGTTTACCGAAAAAGCTGATGCGGCAATAAATGAACTCGAACTCGGATTCATTCCGTTACAGACGATCTTGTAATTTGGTGCAAACAAAGGTAGTTTAATTTTATTATCTTGTATCCACCCAATATGTGCTTTCTTTGAAACCATGGAAACCCCGATTTCAGTTCTGAGTAAAATGTGCAAGCACTGACTATTACGGATTTTCTTGTTTATCTTAAGGGGAAACTGAGTTACCGCAAACAGAAAAATTAACTATATTCTGCACTAATTTGTATATAAATTTATTACATCCAGAGCTGATTCACCTGGCGAAGCGAGGACAGAAACCCGGTAACGTTTCTAAAAGAATTCTCCGAGATGTTTTTGTCTGAACTAGCGTCACATACATTTGGACAATGGGGCATTATTTTCCCCAAGTGATGAAGTAAAGCTTCGGCAGGGTGGTATATTTCAAACAACCCAGTGCATCCACGCTCAAGCTTTCTGTGACCGTATGTCCATTAATTCCAATTTGTTTAACAGTTTTATCATGTTTGACGTGTCACACTCGCGAATCTCTGCGTAACTATAGCTAGCGGATATTTGGCCACTGATTCAGCCTGGCACAGTGTCCAGCAAGACGACAGACGAACAACGGCCAAGAAGAGTTAGACAGACTGGTGAGGAATTGGTACAGAAAAGAGGTCAGTGCCCCAAGTTTACGACGGGTATAATGTGTGACCTCAGTACAATCGGACTAGTTAGTTTTAATGAATTTGCAAGGTAAATTCCCTGTTATTCCTAACATTGTAGCCGGTGTACAAGACATTTGGACAAAATATAAAATCCTGGACTGTGAAACGCTCTTGAGTTACGTGTTACAACGTGCAAATTTCTGGAAAAGTGAAATTTTTCAATACTGATAAGAAGTTTTTCCAAAGGGACACAAGAAAAATATTGTCGTACAAACTTTCTCGACATACAGTTGACTTGATCAGAAAATTGATCTCCCCGGAATATTTTTTAGAAGTAGGTGATCTGCATAAGCCTTAATATAATCAGATGCCACGTGGGCCTCCTAGGACTGTTGCTTATTTACCTCTATGTGTATAAATGATAAAATAAACGATAAACTCGACGATGTTGGGCTACTTCTAACAATCTGGTTCAGGTTAATGAAACTAAATGTGGCCGTTCGTGCTTCATCCGCGTTTATTGCCGGATGATATAACATCCCAAGTTTATCCGACAAAATCTGACAATTTTCATGATTAGGACGATACAGTAAACATGGGATGATAAGTTTAATTTCCGAGAAATGATTGTCACAACAAATTTGGTTACAACCATAATGAGTTGACACAGATATCGATCAAAATAAGTTTCCAACCGGTCGTTCCGCTTAGTCGATAGATAAGTAGAAAACTGCACAGGCGTCCAACGCTCTTGGATTGTTTTTCAACCGCAGCACAGCCATAAATTATGACAAAAACTGAAATTCTCTTGAGTTCCCATGAATGCTACCATACAAGAAAAATCTTTTGTGTCGCCCAACTAGTAACTCTAATAAATATGTACACATTAAGTTGAATCACCGAAAATAGGGTGTTTTTCTGGTGCCATTACACAGCCCTTTTTGTTGTACGTTCAATCTGATTGTGACTAATTGACGTGGCCTCTGGGCGATCAATACGAACCTCGTTTGTTAGCACAAACTGTCAGATAACTGGACTGATTTAAAACTCTTTGGTCAAATAAAAATTATTGCGTAAATCAATGTGCTCTTCTTCATGTTCCACTGACCAGAATCCCCTCGTCTGCACTCTGATTGATCCGCAGTGAATTTTGGATGAATTTTACATTTAACTTTGGACTATGGTCTCAGTGGTTGCCTGGTTGCAGTCGGGTACCCCTTTCGGTCCTTGCTTTTGGACATATGAGGCCAAGCTATTAAGTAATTAGTGGTTTACAAATCCAACTGGTCTGATTTTTTACAACTCAAAGGCTTCCTTCACTTATTCAGAGTCACGCTGCTCATTTTACTTTCTTTTATTGAAGAATGTGGCCAAATTATAAGCAAATTGCTTGATGATTATGAATTATAAAACACCATAACATTGTTATATTAACTTCAGTTGACTAGTACTGTCTTTTATCATTCGGGTTCTTTTGTCATTTTTGTTATTAAGTACTAACTAGAGCATTATGAACTTCATTGAAAGAGCAAGCTTTGTGAACCCATTTCTGTACGAATACAGAAGCTCGCCTATTTTTACAGAGTAATTCTGAAATATTGCTGAGGATTTTGGGCTCAAGCTGTGGAATACATCATTCGTAAGCCTCCAGTTAATTACATCATACATGATACAGAATTTCAGAAGAAATTCATCTTTGAAACTCATCCATTTATGATGTTACGTGCGAAATTTAGTAGGTCAAACCGATCGCGAAATCTTCACAATATAAAAACAATCACCTTTTCGGGTAGACAGGTCTTTTCACCTTAATTAACTTTTGCAGGTGTTTTGTGGCCTACTCAACCCGGAGCGTTTCCTACATTTTTACCCCTAATCAGCTTGATGACCTTTTGCGTGCAACTCACATACATAGGACTGAGTTAGGTAATGTGGGTATTTCCAAGTTGTCATCGGGCCATTTTAAAGTTACGTTGATGATAACCATAAACTTGTCGTGAATAGTTCTAATCCAGATCACTTGGATTGGCTGGAACAGGTTGTTTATTGATACTCTCAGTTATTTAAATCCCTCTGCGATACTTTTGACAGTTACGATCTTCTGGAATGTTGAACCCAGGTCTTGCGATTGCGAACTCAAGTTATCTTCACATCTGGCAAACTTTGAATAGACCTGACCCGTTTCCTGGAAAATTGCATATTTGTTTTGTAAACTAAATGAAAAAGTCGTCAAAAATATTTTGAAGCCCATTACGATAATACTAAACTTGTGTTCTTGTGAATTTTTGAAGGGTTCTGAATCACTTACAAGAGGTCTGGTCAAATCCAGTAATCAAAAATCAGTGTTCCAATATTCGCATTGTCATTTGGCTCTACACTGGACGACCTTTCATTTGCCGCGACATCATTTCGGTCCTGTTGTAAATAAACTGTATATGACTACTACCACAGTATCGATGTTATTGATGACAGTCTATGTTCATTTTTCCAACCATTGGTCTTCCGCTCCTGTAAGTGCTCATTAATATATATATATATATATATATTTGTATATAGTTAGGGGCGTATGATTATGAGGACGTTTGGACACGAAAGTACCGGGTACGCATAGATGACGAGCTGCAAAAAAGACGAAATTTGTCGGGTGTTACTTTGAAAATTTTGTTTGCTCATCTAGATACTAGCTCCCGGGAAATCACACCCACTCAGTCCAATACTGCTCACACTTTATGTGTATATATGCACTACTAAGTAGACGAATTAAAAAAGATTCCCTGAAGCACTTATTGCCGTTCCCTTATACTCCACAACCATATCCCGTGCGCAAAAACATGACTTATGACCCTCAATTGACTTGGTGGCTTCTCGCGTATCACAGCTAACCGCCTGTCCTAAATCCCTCACTCGTAGGGTTCTCCGACTTAATCGTGAGTTCTTTGTTGCCGTCCCTCTTTGTTTACTGATTCATGTTTGATTGACCTCAACATCTACTCCGTACACGTACCCCCTTTACCTCTTTCCATGACTTTGTGGTTGGCACAAGCCATCTTTCCAGAGATCAAATGTACTGGGATAATATCGAATGGAACAATAGACACACGACTGGAATGTCTGTGCACAGAAAATCATACTCGTTCACAGTGCATTTTTCGCTTATTAACCTCTTTGCATGAGTTTGGAATGGTTTATTTGTCTGCACAGTGTATTCATCTTGTTGTAAGGACCCCTTGACTTTCAAACATCAGTTTGTATCACACTATTTCAACATTTGAAATTTCACTAATGTCAATCAAGGGAATTTGCCAATTGTTCACCTTTTTTGGCTTTTTGGTCCTGACTGTTCGATTCAGCCAAGTTTTCGAAAAATGTGTCTTTGTGTCCTCGTTGCCAAGCAACCAAAGTTGAAGCATACACGTGAAATCAAAACCTGCCGAGATCATTTACTATTTAAACAGTCGCAAGATTCGTGCCCACAACGATTTGTGAAAAGTGGCTCCAGAAGAAAAAAAGCCACTTAAATGACAGTTGCATTTTAATGACCGAAGGTTTAATTGCTAAAATCTAATTAACGTGATTTACGACCCGGCTAATTGTGGTTTGAAAGAAACCTGCTGCACTGTTAGGGTGTGTTTCGAGAAGACCGAATCACAAGGTGTGACCGTATTTTATTGTTGTTGGGACCGTTGGTAAAACAGAATGATGTGAAACGTCAGTTAATTTTGACAGAGAAACCATTTCCGAACCCAGTCGTCAATGTCGATTGCAAAATGATCACATATCAACATAGCTGAACTTGCAATGCTGTGTATACGGCCAACAAGTAAAGTCTAGTGAAGATCACCAACCACACTGGGACGCAAAAGCTAGTGTCCCAATGGGTGGAAAATGGAAATCCTTAAGAAAAAACCCAATGTATTTTGTAGTTTTTCACGGCCTCTAAAAAAGCGCCACATATCTGCATGAGAACTATGCTAATCGAAGAAGAGCTAAGCATCCGCTTCTTAAATCTACATGTGACTGGTCAATAAGAACTGGTCCACCCAGCTGAACTCGAAGGGACCACGAATGGCGACGTTTAGGAATACAAAGGATGAACATATTCTCAAAAGGTTACATAATCCAATTACCTGCCCTTTGCCCAGTGCGAAACAGCCAACTTCTGCTTTGTCACACGCAACTGGCTACTCACATCGCAGAAAGACAAAGCAGACATTCACCTGGACAAGCATCTCTTGCTTTTGCAATGAATTGTACAAGTCTGAACGTTGTACCCGAGCAACACATGCATGCAAGCACACGTACACCAACAAGTGTAGGTAAGTTCACAAATTAACTAAAATTCATGTAATTTACGGTTGTCACCTATGTATCACATGATCGTTTCACTCGGTGACCTAAGAATGTCGGTTACCCAGTTTATTTATTCCGCAAGCGAAAATGACGTCTGACGTTACTAAACGTGTGACAAAACATCACTTAACAGCCAAAAATAGGCAGCCAATTTGATCAATGCACAAAACGCGAGACAACGGACCTCAGTACCCAGCATCATTTCCCCCGTCCGTCAGTCTTCCGTATCAAGTATGCACTTATTCATCTCTAATTCCGCGGTAGCCGAGTTAAACCCTTTATTTGAGTCGGTAAGAGAAACAGAAATTCCTCACATTGATTTAGCTGATAGAATCAAGTGTGAACTGCCGCTACACACTGTGCGACGTTCATGAGCTTGACGATCATAATCGAAATATCCGTTCGTATATCTGGTCAAATTGTGTTGTGAGAAATTTGATGAATATACCGCGAGCTGGCTGAAGCTAATATCACCGCACTCGGATTAACACTGACTAAAATCACATGCTTACACTAGCAGAGCGACGACTTATTTTAGTGGAAGTTATATATACGGGAAAAAGATAATGTAACACAGCAGTCCATTTATGTGTAGGACCAGACTTTGCGAGAACTCTGGCTTGTTCCTTGCATTGCGTGTATTCAATACAAAAAAACAGTGATCGCAACTTACAAACCGAAGTATCTCAGTTTTTAGGGCCATCAAGAACGAGAGACCAATCATTCGCCGTGACCGAGGTGATCAAATTCCACTAGAGATTTGCTCGTCATCTAGAGTTTTGTTTGGTGTCATGTATTATAAGAAATCAGAAAGTGGTGTAAATCAAGCGGAACTGGACTAGACAATATTCACTTATCCAATGCAATGGAGGAACAAACAGAAGAGACACAAATGATTACCGGTAGGATTGGTACGCAACTCTGTCCTGAATGCAGCTGTCGATTAGAAAAGAAATATAGATTAAACTGATAGATAGTTGTTAGAGGGTTGAAACTTTCACGCAGTGAGCAGTCAGTTAGAAGACAGTCGATAATAATTCGTCATTTCTGGCAGGGATAAAACTGTCCAATCAGTTTATGGGTGAACTTTGAGTAGAGAAAATGGTCGAAATGAAAAAGATTACCAATTGTCGTCTTTGCAAAATTACATAATTTGAGATAGGCATCGCCGGATGAAACCGGGAGGAAACAAATGTTGACTGGGTGATGCATGAAATGGAATCGATAGGAGAGCCGCCAGGTATCGGAAATGAGATAACTGGTCATAGATTAATGATTTATAGTGAATATTGCTCTTTTGTTCAAGCGATTCGGAAGAAATTTAAAGATTGTAAGAGAGCTATCGTCGGAAATAAATTGTACAGAAAAATCTTTTGGCTGAATAACTAACTCGATAAAATTTCGTCTATCTTAACCGCATACAGTGGTAGGAGGATACTTATAAGTAGACCGTTCGTCTCACCATTAGAAGATTGTGCAAACTGGCAGACGCAAAAGATAACAACGGAAGTGGGGAAATGTAATCAGTTGGCCTGGATTCGAATTCCTCCTAGTGTAGGTGAGACACATGTACTTTATCAGTACCTACTACCGGATAGTAATTCGTTTTTTTAAAGTTGTGGTGGGCTGCACAAACTATTCAGCCTTGATTTTCCAGCCCGAAAGGAGGCACTCGTTTCTGTGATATACTGTACGTTTTGGAACATTATTCCTCAACGATAATCCTTTGACACTGTCTTGCAAAATATGTGGGTCCTTCTTCGACCTGAATTTGCGAATTGTGACAGGTCACACTTTCTGAATGACCAAAAATGTGACCAGTTTTGATCACTTTTTTGCCAGCAAACGAAACCTCATTAGATTAGGATTTCTCAATTTGTCACACTCTCCCTACTGAAAGTATTAAATTATTACTGTACAGTCACAACATTTCGCGTGTTGTTCATAAAAAATAAATGGCACAGTTTTCTTCCGTGCTTTAGCAACCCGCGACCAATACTATTTGGCTGCAGATTGTAAGCTAGTACACTCGTGGCAAAATAATCACACATTCTTAACGGGACATACAATCTTTGGCTTGAAACACACAAGGCTGCGAAACCTACGTGTGAGTTGCGATTTGCAATAACGATGGCTTAGAAAAGGACTGAGTGATCAAAGCCGGAAACAAACAAGTAATGACCAGAAACTGCTAAGGGACCGAACTACTTGTTATCAATTTTTCTAAGAAAATTCCGTGATAGAAATTGATGTCAGTATGCAGTAGTAAGAATAAAAATTTGGAAAAATCAATAATTGTTCAGAGGCGGCCGAGTGAAATGAACGTCAGATGTTTCATAGGTTTTACAAGCAGAAGCCCCCCAAATGAGTGGTCCAGCATTTTGGTGCATGTTAACTCACTCTCACCGAATTTGTCACCAGGACTGATCTATTGGGACTTGCATGTGGCTATGTTCTTTCATTAAACGCTTGAAATGTGTACGAAAATCATTGCAAATAAGAAGTTTCTGTTATGTTGCTTTACCTCTGTTACGGTCACCCGAATTACTGCTCCTACTTGCAAACAAGTTTCCTGAATACCAAAATGTAAGTTTCCGGTGAGCATTTCTTCATTCACAAATGAGCTGTTAAATAGATCCAAACAACATGTCCTGAATACGACAATGTGGTTTTATGCTACTCCAATATTTAGGGCCGTGGCGTAACGGGTCCGGAGGGACTAAGGAACATTTCCTTTCCACTACATTTGCATCTCATGAGTACAACCGAAACGTCAATTCGTGATCCTACGTTGACTGTCTGGTGAACAAAAAAGTCTAATTCAGGTCTAAGACGCTTGTAAAGGAAATTTAAATCTCCGTATATCTCAACGTATAACTAACATTTGATATCGTGTACTAGAAGGAAAAAATATCGAAGGATCGCATAAAACGAGGACAGTTTATACAAAAAACCTCAAAATGAAGGACGCATTATCCATGAAAAGATGCTTTACGTAAACAAACCTATCGGGAATAGCATATCCGATTAAAAACACCTGTGATGGTTAATGACGAAACAAGTAATTACGAAGGACACTGCTGTTGGCCCGGCCTTGCAACTGAGCATGGGAAAATTCCCGTTTTGTACCTGAATTATAATCCTGCTTGGGTAGTTTGTGGACAATACCCCAGCTAGCAAAGAGGTTAAACACCACTCTTTCTGGATGAGTGAGTACATGCCACTTGTTCGGCTGATTTCATCCGACTGGGGACCCGAAGATGAGGGCGTGCGCAAAAAATGTCCATGTCTAATATTCACCCTTCACTATCTTTTGTATGTTAACTTACAATATTTCACTACAATCTTCTCTTGCAGTTAATTCAGTTGAACCATTTGTTTTCCGTTCACCTGAACGCTTTACTGACACGTAGTTGAGAGTCTTTCCAACTTCCAACCTAAGGTAAATAGTATTAAACGGATTATGGGTTTCTCTGTTCATCGGAACATCAAAGATGCAATCACACTAAGTTTGGCTACTAGAGAAAATGTTGACTGCATAACAACGTAAAGCGACTAACTGTAGGGATGAAAGGACTAATTACAATAGAGCACTATCGAGGCACACTAGAACGAAAATCAGTTTTACAACGTAACTCCCGAAATTTCCATGGCACATTTCTCAACAAGAATGTTAGCTATTGCAAATTGCCAGTTACAGCTAACATTGGTAAAATAGCTTTTCTGACAAAAACTTTTGCCAAAAAATAAGGTTATCTTTAACTTATCTTAAAATGATATGTTTATTTAGAAGCCATTTTATTCAAAAACCGTACGATATTCATACCACCTAATACCCGGTTATCCCCATAGACAATCGTTTCGTACACAAGTAGGCTATGAAAACTTGATCAATCGCATTTTGTGCTAATTTAGGCGGATAATATTTGAACAGTGTCGAATTCGCAATTTGGTATCATTAGCCAGTGCTGCATAGTACCGCTTTAGGATTATTTCGAAGCAAGGACAATGAAGGGTAGATTTGATTTGATTTATCACCTTTTGCGCTCTAAATATGGTAGATATCAAAACAAAATTCAAGAATGTAGATAAACAGTTGTCTTTTGGACGTAGCAAGGAAACAATATCAGTGTGAATAGATTTGGAATCGGCCAAACAGCTTATCCAACAGCTTGCTGAAAGCGCAGACAGGCACACACGTGTAGTCATGCGGGTCAGCTAAAACAAACATATAAGAAAAGAAAAAGTGAAAGTAATGGAGGGATAGAAAACATGAGGTCATATGGCGCTACTATGGCAACGATAATCCAGCAACAAACTCCTTTAGGATACATTTCAAGTTTTGGCCAAAGAATGGCGGTCCTTGTCGTGAGCTTGAATAAAATCTGATCCAGTGAGTTTGCCAGAAAACTAAACACATTTTGGGTACAAAATTGTGGCTGGAACCCAAAAATTGACGTGTTGGCAGCTTAACTCAGCATGCATTCCCAACAGTGATGAAATCATACAGCTGAATTTTGTTTGATTCCGTGATGATCATTCATCAATTAAAATCTGTACAAAATGCATTAATTACCCAACTGCTATGGTCACGATAGTGGCCCGTGGCCATTTCTCAGTCACTCACATTGATTGCTTTCTCATTTGATTTAATCGATTCACATGAAATCCTCAGTCGGTAGTCCTCTAGTGGCAGTAAGCCTTTTGAAGATGGTGCAATTTGTTGTTTCATTGACAGGATAATTAAAATAGATGAATGACGATCGTTGGGGTATTAATTGGTTGGGAAATTTTCTTGCCGAAATTACGGGTATCGGTTTCCAACTAGCTTTTACGGTTAAGCTTAGTGTTTGAACCTAAAACGTTTCATCCGAGGGCCAGGTGACGAATGAATCGATGGTGGCACCTGGAATGGCACTGAAATTCGCGGAATCTAAGCCCTTTTGTGAGCTATCAGGGCTTCACGAACTGCACGCACGCGAAACTGTTGGCCGAAACTAATTCTGTCTGCAGGGTTCTTGTGTAACCGAAATGAACCAAAGGAAAAATGCGGTCCAGACAAGCTAAAATGGAATGCAAAAAACGGGATCTGTAATGTTTCTAACTGTGTTCAGTAACCAAATCTGTAATTTGAAGTTTGAAAATAGCTGATTTTACCGTTATCCCAAAAGACGTAAGAATTTCCTATTTACAGGTAACCAGTCGAGGCGAAATAAAATTAACGCCTTAAAACAAGCAGTCTTCGTGATAACATCAAAAGAAAATAAATGCTTTTGCACCAAACAGCAATTTATTGAGTATGGCGTTTGCAGTGCTTAGAGAACTGAGCACTTCGAATCATGTACGTTAATTTCTATCACATACAAAACAATCCATCCCAGCCGCGTCTTCTGGCCATATGATAGAGGGAGAAGTTCCGTTTGCTTTCGTTTGGATATGGAAAAGTTCCCGTTGCCTATGCGCTTCATCACTCCTCATGCATATACAAGTCAAGTAGTTAACGGGTATGTACGAGAAAGTAGTCTGGTTCGTTCACAAGTCGGTTGTCTATCCACTCAGGACCAGGTAACTTAACTGGAATGCACTCAACATAATTGCGCTAACTTTAACAAACCTTTGATGGGCAAGCCAAGTGTGTGATCGGAAAAACGGAGTAAGCCAACTTATTTTGTTAACCGCAGGTATTCTTTGCGCAGCAGGTTTATCGTCGAATGATTTGCAATGGTTACGAATAAAATTGCTGAAAGCCTTGTCTTTGGATACAGTTCGGAACAATGAGGCACCTGGTGTACTATTTACTCACGTTTGTTGGATGGCATAAGCCTGGTCACAAGGAATTCAGCAAGAATTCATTCAGTTAATATTTGTTCGGTCGCTTCATAAATATGCTCGTACTATATACATCCTACGGTTATCCTTTTTGTGCAAAACAACCAGACATGAAAATTTCGGTTTTCATAACATTACGGAACCCTTGCGAGATTCATGTAAAAAAAAAATCCTACTGGAGGATTTAGCATACGTGTCGTCATATTTGATCAGAATCATTATACCGACAAAATATCAACGGGATTTCTCTCGGTAAATTATTTGCAGGTATGTTTCATAAAAACTATATCATCAGGACACTTGGTGGTATAGTGTATCACGTGAGTTTGAGCGCAGACTAAATGAAGCCATAAATCAAAATGTTTAGCTTCCTGCAGAATATTTGCTATCTGGGGATGCGTAGAGCACGCAGAGGATAGACACTGTCTAATTCAATTTTGTCAAGACTACATCGTCCATTATTTTAGCGATATAATCCTGCTATCGGCGAAAATATCTCACGTTATTTGCCGCTCCGTTGTGTAGTAGGACATGCGTTTTGATGATGCGATGCACAGGAAACATAGCGCGGAAACGTGAGCGCGTAATTTGCTTACAATCTTTCCATCTAGGTCGATTAGGACAAACATCCGCGATAGACACATGCGTGTCTGTTTGTGTATGTGTGTACAATCATGGTTATGCCCAACGGCAGACATTCACCATTACACGTTATTTTCACGTACGGATTCGTCTATGATTTACCGAATGCGATGGAAGCCCAACTCATTTAGCCATTTGGTTCAGAAAATCATTCAGATTGATGGCCTCAAACTGCCGCTTGTCAGGGGCTGTGCTCATACTCAAAAGAAGGCCAACTTCAGCCAACATTCATCGACTTGCTTTCAATTGTCTACTACTTCATTGCATCCCAAAGTTAATGAACGATAAAATAACTGTCCACTTTGATTCAAACGGACCCAATCCTCACCAGATATTCATGTGCTAATGCAAGCCTGGATTGTTTTATTAATGCATTTGCCACGAAGTTTCTACGATTGGCATGAAAGTATGGTTGAGGATATTTCCTTTCAGATGAAATACAAACTAATCACCCACTAACTGAGGTGACTGTAAAATAATTTTTTTATGGAACAGTTTGCTTTTGATTATTTTGCAGAATACGGCCTTCATACACATCGATGAACATCAATTTTTGGTTTGTTTCAAATTGTGATTGGTTTCACCTGGAGACGACTTCATGTCCCTGTTATGCATCTTATATTTAATTCAGCTGATTAGGGAATCATCCTTGTAGGTATTAGTTTTGCAGACCTAAATTGGACTCAGACCCTAAAGGGTCAAACATGAGTCACATATCTTGATTGTTAAACCATACTGACTGGCCCTTGACGATTTGGTGATATGCGATGATACATCTGCTCATTAGTGCCTTTTCCAAAGGTCACAAAAGTTCCTCCGTTGAAATATGCCTCCTAGATGGTGGCTTTTTAGTAATGTCAACGATTCAAATATAACACGTTTCCAAGCCACACTAGGGACAATAGTTGAAGTGGGCAACTTGTAATTAATAGATTAACAACACAGTATACGGTCCAGCATTATCTTGAACGGTCACAGATGCAATTTAAATCTACTCGAAACTCGAAAGGTAAAAGTTTACTTCCGCAGTGAGTCCTTTCTAGTGATCTTCCCAATGTGGTTGGTAATGCCATTGACGAAGGTAAAAGTACGTGAACTTCCCGTCTACTTATTTATTGGTACGGATCTAATCAGGAGTGGTAGTAAGTTCTATTGCACATGGAAAGTAACGAACTATCGGAATGTTACCAATAACCAGCACTTGGCAGGTAAAACTTAATGTTCTATCCAAGGCAATGGCTAATTAAATTATTGGGTCACTAAAATCCCACCACAAATTCACTTATATGTAAAAGTAAAATATTTTCCCTCATCTGAAAGTTTCACGGTAACTTTTCTTGAATGATGATTCCTGGTTTGTTGATACGGGGATATTCCCGACAACCTTGTTGTCAGTGTTGAACTCAAGAATATTCGGGATCGATCACGTGAAATTTCTGCGTATTTTTGTGGCAATAGTACAAGAAGGCATCAACCATATTTCGGTGTTTCACTGTGGGGCGAAGGGCGCAGATTGCATACACTTGCAAACCTGTTGTATTCTACCAAACGTACCTCAATAGTTCGCACTAGATAGGACTGTATATTCTTGCTGTTTCACTAAGAAGCTCCACTGAGAACATATTTTTTGGAAGAAAATAAGGCTTCGGTGTTCATTAGACCTCCGAAAACTTTTTCCGTGCTAAGTGGCAGGATACCAGAAAAGTATCCTATTTTCATTTAAAGAAAACGGTAAAAAATTAATTTTTCTGTGGTTTTGCTGGTCTGGGGCGTTTCCACCATGTAAAAATACTATGCTTGTAAAGTCTGTCCGTATGTTTAGTTTTAAAGGAATGGCCTGTTGGCGATCGAATTAATTTTCGTGAAGTGCACAATATACCAGGGATTTGAAGGAGTGAATTTCAAAAAAAGAATTTTATATCGACAGAAAAAGCGAATCATCCAAACACCTGAGGACATCGTTTTGTAATTTAGTGGAATTAGTTTTCACGTAATACTCAAGTCAGAGGAAACCGAACTTGTATGAAATGTGCCATTACATGGGAGATTATTTCCAAGATGTAATTCGAAGTTTGTCTGAAGCTAATCATCGAACTGAACAAATCCCTAGTATTTGAGGGAAAAAATAGTCATTTTTCAATCCGTCCGCATTACTAGCGGGTTTACAATTAATGCCAACCTGTGCTATCCGTTCGTGTTTTCGTTGACGTCGTAGCGGTTGACAATTTTGTTTGCTATCCAAACGGACTAAGCACGGCTCTGTTTAGTGCCACGCATGGTAGGAGACAAAAATGCGTAATAGGCAACCTTAAATAAGAATGCACGAAATTTTCTGCCTGGAATCGACGTGTGACGAGATAGAAAGAATGATAAAAGAACAAGGATAACGGGCTGACAGCCAGCGCACGTGCATTTCAATTCATGCGCACTGCGTCACATGTTTGTTTCAACAAAACCCGTTCACTGATTACTCCAAGGGATGTACGTCCACTTTACAGAATTTGTGGCACAGTACAGATGGGCTCAACACAATTTATGCCGCGTCGGCAACCAGCTAGGATATTCTGCATGCAAATTTCGACTAAACTTGATAATCGAGGAGAAAATTCCCCGACAGCTACTTGGAAGTGACATTTACTGAGCACATTCATCGGTCGTTTTCTTGTAAATCCATACAACCACCGATTCACACCAGTCCTCAGGAACCTGTTCCGTTGTTCAAACTCCGATGTTAACACTTCGCCACTCTCCTTGAAGAATGTGACGACACCCCGTATCGTTCGGCTTCCCTCTGCCCTTCCGAAAACCTACCTTTCTGATGACATCCATTTCTGGAGCGGGACTGATATTTGCCTGCATTGGTTCATTTACCGTCATAAGGGACGGGCCCACTATGGCCAACAAATCTGCCCTCTCAAGTGTTCTGTCCAACGCTTCAGCCGATAGTCCTGACAGTGAATCCGTGTAGTAACAAATCCTTTGACCAGCTTAGCAGCACTTGGCTTCCATGGACTTGTGTTGCTAATCCTTCAGCAATGTTTGCGGCTATTGCCGATATCCATATCTCCTTGCGATTTCCTATCCACAACAGCTGGTGATCATTTCACGGGCTCTTGGTTTGTTGATGATCTACAAATGTACTTGTCTGATTTCATGTTGTTTTTCAGAGGAACGCATGTGTGATTATCTAGTTGGCAGATGAAGTTTAGGTTCACATGGCTTGAGGTCCTGTGTGAAATTGGCACCTAATCCTGGGGCTCTTTGAAGATGGCAATCGGGCTGATATTTCCATTTGGAACTGAAGCCGGCGATTATCGTTAGGAACCAGCTGCGCGGGACGAGAATATTTTATTTTCGCTGCGAGGAAAGACTAGAAGCAAGCAAAAATCAAAATGCTCTCAGTCGGCAGTTTTGGACCAGAGTGATCGACAACGCTTGGCTTACCCACGCCAGTGGGAACCGATTTTAGCGCGATCAATCTTACACTAGTGCTGTAAAGATGAAAGGGCGTGTTAGGTGAGCATACCTCGTTTTCTATGAAATATACAAATGTTTTTCGAAGCAGTTTATGGTCGGAATAAATTTGGATGTGGCCATCATCGTTACTGCAGCGCTCCACTAACATAGAATATGTTCTTCAGAGTACCGTGTATGATACCATGAACAGGCAAGTGGGTGTAAAAATTTCCAGCAACCGTTGTATGCACACTTCTCAGAAATTGGGTTCAGTTTCAGCAAAACTTAACGTTTCAGAAATTTTGAATGCTGGTGTCTTTCACAGTTCGGGTTGGGAGTTTTCAAAGTTTTGTGAATCTTGAGCTTGGCGTTTAGACCGCAAACGTTTCATCCCCAACCTGGGTGACACAATCCGCACATAGGCAGTGACCTGTATGTTAAGTTGTACTTATAGTAGTGGTGCTGTAGAGTGTACCCTGGTCCCAAAGGAGGTCAACCCTGAAGGTTGCTATGGCTCCGACCTTGAAATATCGATGTGAATTCTAAAGAATTTGCCGATTTCAGCGACGTTATTAATTTTGGCAATATTACTAGTTTTGTTATTTGGTCATGAGACCCCACTATGACCGTAAGTGTTGTTGAATAGTGTAGGTTTGAAATGGCGCCTTTAACTGAGAGTCCAAAATCCGACACTGACTAATTCATTTGGTAGTTGATGGAATTTTCCGACAAATGTCCAGCTTTAAAAACATTACTTCTGTCGTCCGTTTTGAACTTTTCCTTGGGCTTCGAAACAAGTCTTCCTCTAGTTTTGATCGGTGTTGCCGACTGTGATGCCTTGTAATTTGAGTAATCTTGCAATCAATTCAGATACACTTTTGATGTGGAGAGGCAATATTTTCTTGCTGAGTTTTGCTACGTGTTCCTTTTTTCATTCGGTTTACGATCTTCCTTATAAAGTATCACGGCCAGCCGCTTTGTTGAACTATGTTAGAAAAAAGAGAAAAAAATCAATCTCCTACTACTAATACATGCCAAGTAGTTAAGCCCTGTAGGTCATGTCCAAAGCCTTCGTAGTACTTTGGCTACCTGCAGAGAAATCATCTATTAGTAGGTGTCGATTGATCTGCACTGGCGGCCCATGACCGCGCAGATCAGTGACGGATACCTGTAATATCTTATGGTGAGCTTCAACAAATCGTTGACAGCCTGCCCGTTATCGTTTTGGTTAAGGAGTTCGATTCATAATCATTCTTCCCGGGTTCACATCCTATTTCGATCGCGGTGGATATGCACTGACGACGATTCCTAACGAGGATGAAACAGCTGCACAGTGCTTTCATGGTTTATTTACGGTGATTTGAGCGATGATATCACGTGGTGAACTATTTCATGTACAAAAATGTAGTTTTCTTCCACTTTTGCAATTCTGTTTTGTGGCAGTGTTTCGGTCTGTTGACTAGTGTTCGTACGTGAACTTGTGGGATAGTTGCTGCGGAAACTTAGTATTCAGTCCATATGTGTAGATTTGCAATTTGCATTAGGTGGCTGAATAACCGAACAAATTTCAACTCCTCAGTCAGGTCTTAGTAACACGTGCAGACTGTATAATGCCCAAAAAGGACCGATGGCTGGGAAACGGTCTTGAAGTGGACCTCAAATTCTCCTGCCCAGAGCAGTCTCGACATCACCACAATTGGAAGCAAATGGAGAATGAAGCCTGTAAATTGGTTGTATCCGGTTTTCGAAGACTGATTATAGATATGGGATTTTGTAATCTCGTTTCGGCGAAGCAGCACACATTTGTCTTCAAGGCCTCAAGAGCTCAAATTATGGCAGCTTTGTGCCTTATCAGGTTGATAGTGCAAAAAGTAAAGACGGCTGACTGAAGTGAACATTTATGCATAGATAATGCATCTAAATTAGTTACTGGTTTCGGTTTATTTCGTTCACTTTCACTAATGTTGACGCCAGATAAGTCTACTAAATACCAGTTTTTCCTGGTATCTTGAGTGGCCCTTATATCGGACCATGAGCTAGTTTTAATGAGATTTTTACAGCTACTCGTTAGCCTTTGGTGCAAATGGCAAGTGCAAGGTGTTATTATAGGGTTAGACGATAGTAGTATTGATCGCGCCACCGGATACAAGGCAACTAATGACTGCTGATCGCTCCACTCATCTGTTTGACTAAGGATGGCAGCAAGTCGCTGAAGATGACTAGGCACGTCGTAGGCTCGAGCGGCGAATGAATGACTAAAGCACTTGAGACGCTGACCTGATATTTCACTGAAGTTTGGAGATCGTGCAGTGCGCTCAGTTACGTTTTGTGGCTGGGAGACATGAAGATTAATTATTGAAGTTGGTCATCGCTTGGATGTTTTCAATCTTGGATGTTTGCGCAGTATCACTAGGACTAGATGGAGTAATCTACACATTAGGAATTTAGTATTTCGGCACCGGTTCTAAAAATAAACTATTGAACCGTACCAGTTTTGGTACGCTATCTTGGTCTAGTCACTCCTTGTAAGTGGCCAGCAATCGTCTACCACACCACACCTTATTTCCCCTCCCTCTCACGGAGTGAAGGATGCGACGTGGTGACTGAGGGATTAGGTGGCAACGAGGAAACAGAAAATGTACAACGAACTAGGATAAAGTATATGCCCCAAGTCTTCGTGGGTGAGGTCCGAATGTCCCTTTAAACAGCCCGCTGCGGAATTTTCAGGATTTGCCAGCTAACCGTGAGGAGTAACGACCTAATCAGAATGGTTGAATAATGTGCATTTTGTACAGGTAGATTCTATTCCTTTTGTATGCTACTGCTGCTTTCTTTTTTTACCTCCATTGTGGGTCAACTGCCTACCCACATTGCATACTGGTTCTTTCTGTGGCAAAGAGCAACTCAGTGAGAAATGCACTGATAAGTGGGGCTTGCCATTTAGTTTAAAAGATAATAATGACAATGATTTGGATGACGATGGTGATGACGGTGATATTTCAAGCCTGCTGATACAACAGAAGGGCTTTTCTTCCTGAAAGCTGTAATTTAGGATGGGTAGTAAAATTTCCCAAGGGGAAAACAACAGGAAAAATGAAAGAACTCGCTCGACTACTGCTACTGTTTACGCCAATATACGCATGTCAAAGTCCTTTAACTGTATAGCTGACCTGATAATTCTACTTCCAACTACATCACCACGCTCTATCTGTACCCGACGACATTTGCGGTCTAGGCTCGGGAGGATGATCTGCCAGCGTTTCTTAGATGCTTCATCTAATATCCAAATCAAGCCGAATCGGTCCCTGTTAGCCAAAGATGATTTTTGTTTTGGCTTTTGCTATTAAAACAGCCAAGTGATATGAACAGAACAACAGAGGTGTTTATCTCATACGCTGGAGACCCAAGTCTTCAATATGTGTTGTGCTCAAAATAATTACAACCAAAATCTGAGCCCTGTTTCTCGTTCAACGCCTCCATGAGAACCTTCACTCACGATTTCCTGGAGATTAGGGGATTTGGGCTTCCGATCTTGCGCATTAATGAGTTTTCTCATTAAGAGGACTGAGAGAGATACCAGTGGACGATCGGGTGCTTCCAGTGAAAATTCGAAGTTTGCACGAACCGAGAAGTAGCCGTTAAAAATGCAGTTTATTTGGCTCCTCGGCTTAGGATCCTACATAGTGCAGCCTAGGTGCAGTGAAGGTGCCTTCTATCAAAATCTACACTTAACTTTGCGCTGGGAAAACTAGGATGATATAGTGAATCTATCGAGTTTCAAAAATGGTAAAACGAGTCGGTTTTTCTTTGACAGAATTGCATTTAGCGACTCTATTAAGTGCTTGCTTTTGCTGTTCAGGAAACGCGAGTGAGTTTTAAGAGTTTGTCCCGATCATCGCCTGTTTCCCACCAGCAAGACATTATGCAGTCCCTTTTGGTGGTACGACACTTGGCCTCGGCCTTTGTTAAGCCAATAACTGGCCAAGGTCGCTCAATGCCCAGTAAGATATAAGTAGCGAAACTGTTTGCAACACTTCCCGAAGCACTAAAGAATGCACCTCCGATACGACCATGAGGTAGTCTGCAATATGTACCTCATTAGGCACATCAAAAGCACGATATTGCAGCAGTAGGCTTGTAGTCGGCTGCCTGATCTGAAATGCATATCACATTTCTCCAAACCCTTTGTTTAACTGGTAGAATCAAAGCCACCTGACTATATCCTTCAGTATCTGTATTCTACTGCCTAGCTGAGTTCTGATTTGACTTGTCCTGTTGTGACACCCTAGATTTCGAATAGTTGTCTGTGCACACCCGAGGTATACCAGCGCTTCAATGCCGATGGCCAATATAATGAAGTACGGCTTGTGATGAGACCTAAACTTAACACCAGCTCTCACAGCGATCGCAGAGTCTGGTCTCAACAAACATCAGAGATGAAATGCGATATCGCCATGGTTAACTCCTAATCCAGTCAGCGATGAGGACGTCGCATGTGAACGAACCAGTCTGTTGACTTGACAGTTCGCTCAATCACACTCAAAAGTGATAACTCTACGCTTGTCAAAGCTGGTCTTTAATTTTAGTTATTTACACAAGCGTTCTGGTACGTGGTTTGTTTTGACAGATCCATGATGAATTTCAAGCCCTTGAATCTCAAGAGGCACCGAGATCTAACGGTCTTTTCTCGGCTTTTATTAAGGGTGTTGTAATGCAGCTGGCTGAAGTGCATCGTATTCTGTCTTGTAATGTTTGATAATGTGAACAAGTTTTAAATTAATGGTGCGTAAATACTGCGCAGCCTATCCACTGAACTCTCATTTACCACATCAATGAATAGACAATAAAATCAATAAAAGTACCTGGTGAAGACTAGTTTTAATTTAATTTCTTTCGACAGTTCAAACCAACTGTTACCACTTGCAATATTCATCCAGGTTATGGCTTTGATAATATGCTATTTTTCAAGCCCATATACAGAGATGTGGTTATAATGACTGATTCATTTCGGGAGTGTCATTCACCAAATTATCTCCAAGCCTTAGAACTGCTTCGTTCTGGTTTGGATAGTAGCCATGCGAAACATGACTGAGCGGAGGTGTTTCAAGGTGATTCGTTACAGCTTCTCGAACTCAGTACTGAGCGCTCAAAGTCATTAAAATCTAGGAATATTTGCCACTGAACTATCCACAGGACTGTACAAGTTTTGTAAACCAGATAACGTACTGTTTCCTGTGTCCTGCATCACTTGTGACATTCATTCTTATTTTAAGCTTACGGCATCCTGTCACTGATCGATATTTTCAGGTTTTCCACTACTTCCTAGTGCATCCATAATTCCCACGGTGCACTAGATCTTTGACGATGGAAATGTGGTCTTTTTCGGTCAATCCTGCTGCATTCGTTCTGGTTACGTAGGCTTCTGATAGTTCGATATTGCAGATGTTTCAAAGTGAAATTACGATTCACGATTATGAGGTTATAAGCCTATAAGTCCGTTGGCTTATTTATTTTTTTGTTTTTATTTTCTTTAAGTAGTTCGCTTGCTACTCATCAACCTGTGCGCGTGATTTAGCTCATTATATCTGCTGATCGAGTTAGCTGAATACTGCTAGGCCTTCAAAAACTCTTATGAGTGTATCGGAATTTCGGAATTTCGAATTAATCCGATTTGAACCTTGGTCCTTGTAGACAAACATAAGATGTCCAGTTTTTGCCAGTACATTCCTGCGGAAATTTCTCTGAGGGGTCTGAGTGATGTAGAATATCTGGCCCTCCCTTATATCACAATTGTTTTGTCTTCAATTTCGAGCCATTATTTTAGTTTTGGAATAATGCCCGTCACGGATTTACGACTACAACGTCGTGAGGATGGGGCACGCTTGCAGTGATTTCGTATACGTTTAGCAGACTAATCCTTCCGCCGGATTGCGGTTTTTAGCTCATCCCATCATGTGCTTCAGGCACGGTTCTTGTTATGAGATTTCTCGCTTCTCTGTTGCAGTGGGTCATTTTGACGTCTTCACCACCAATCTGACGGTTACACCTACCGACTCCTGTTGAGTCAGTATCAGAGATCTTTCTAAACAGGTGTTAAAAGTAATAGTCCATCTTCGGGATGCTAATGTGCTCGATTTTCAGGACTGTTAAACCCAATGTTCCTTTTTCTTTGAAATTTCATATATTGATAGCCAGCTAGTCTCCTGTGCATATATTTTCCCCAATAATACTAAATTTTTGTCAGTCGCAAAACTCAGTAACTATTTAAAACATTAACAGACGTCCTCAGTTTTGTTGAAAATCTGATAGTTTTTGATTACTTAGACAGATCTAACAAACAGTCACGTTTTCACGGCTAGCCCGTTCCATGTTTTTCAATATTTGTATCGCCTCTTGCAATTATTAGCTCCCGGACGAATGGTTTTGCCAATTTCTGCGCATTAGTGAGTGAAATCTGGAAATGTCACGTACAGCATTTGTCAGATACCTTTCAGCTCCATTAGTATCAGTCTCTAGCCAACGAATTTGAACAAGTCAAGTGGGTCAAACATGTATATGGAAATTATTTGGATTTAGTGTCCCTTCATCTGCCGCTTCTCTCGCTCCCTGTAGTGTCGCATCTGAGAGGAGTGAAGTGTTCGTTTTTGCAATGTCTGTTTCAAGTAGATCAAACGGCTACTGAGGATGAATGAAATGCTCCTGCAACCAATGGTGAATAATTTAACAAGATTTCAGAAAAAACTCAGAATTTGTGCTGTCTCACTTTTGTCACGTGGATTTTGTCGGATTCGAATTGATT
The DNA here is from genome assembly GCA_008360955.1 of Fasciolopsis buskii. Taxonomy (NCBI): domain Eukaryota; kingdom Metazoa; phylum Platyhelminthes; class Trematoda; order Plagiorchiida; family Fasciolidae; genus Fasciolopsis; species Fasciolopsis buskii. The sequence goes on along the minus strand of LUCM01008842.1, from coordinate 102,637 downwards.
AACCGGACAAAACTCTATTTTATTTGTTTTATATTTTATTCTGCTCTCTTCATAGTGAACTACTAGGGAACTGATTTGATTGCAACTGTTTGAGCAACGATTTCCTTACGTGAACTTGAACGGAGGATACAAAAGATTTACACTGCACAATTTAAGCCCCAGTTGACCTCGATTTGGCCCATCCGTTTCGAAGGACGGACCAACAGCTAGGCCAGATTACTGGCAGTTAGCTCGATTGCAACGTTGTTCAGTCAACGGAAGTTCGCTGATCCGTGCTCTGCTAGCTGCGTCAATCTTTGGATCGGTAATGTGTAAGTGAATTTTAACTTCAGCATAAATTTTCTTTCATTTTGTTTTCCCCAAATACTTGAAGATAATGTTAATTAATTTGATTGGAATCGCATTAGAGCAAGATCGGTATTAGACTTGTGTTAGTGACCTCCAATAAGTGACAAGTTGTAATCGTTTTTAATAATCTGAATTGCATTTTTCAACTGTAAAATGTCTTTGGCGTTCGTCGCGGTCAACTAACCGGTTTGCCTACGCACGCGGAACACACTTCATGCGCGTAAAACGGTAGAGTTAACGAAGACTGTTTTCATCAATGGATGACCGAATTAACGGTTAATTTAACTAGCTAAACAACGGAATGTGAATTTTTGATAACTGTTTAACCAATAAAGGTGTCAGGAAGCTGTTTCCTCCATGTTTGCATATCATCTGTTTCAGAACTTAGGCTGGCACGGGATCCAGTATATTAATGTACGTACGCATTTGCACGGATGTAAACAAGCACACAAAATTCACTTGTGCCAATTGTTGGCTGGCTGGTACATAACTAACCAATGCAAAAATGCGAAATGCAGTCTGGCTTCCGTTTATTCTCGATTGTCTCTGAATTGTACTTCAGTGCTGTTCAGAGGCATGATTCTAGCTAGTAGATGGTTGCTATTACTAGGACAGATATTGCGAGGCTGATTTATCAGTACAACGTGCTTCTAATGCCAGTCACTTTTGTTGAGAACATTTCTATACTCTGCTAGCTTCGACCAATCGTGTCGCTGCAAGCATAAATGAAATTCGTACGATACACTTCTGTTTTTCTATTCTGGCTGCAAATTCAGTTCACATCTTCGGCTGTTTAAAATCTAGCTTTATGTCATGGACATACATTTTTCACTGCGCTTATCCAAACAAACAAAGCCGCTTTGGCGGAGAGTTAGAGAAGTCACGTGATTAATCAGACGACAAGACTGTTTAATTAGGCACATGTTTCTTTCTGCTTGTTCTAGTTTTTCAGATGTACACTGCAAATCGATCACACTTGAAGTGGTCTAATCATGCAGATCTTGCCCAAATCTCAAAGTCGCTGGTCGAAATTTTACCTGTTCCAATCCACTAAGTTTGACGTTTGTTATAAAGGTTTGGTCTACTTAAAGAAGTAAGGGACTATTTTTACCGATGGAGGATTTTACGTGATTTTCAAGTGATTCGTTTTGTCACATCGGTGTCAAATCTTCCAGTATGAAGATGCAAAAGAAAATTCCGTTGCTTCCTCCTCTTTAGAAACCTCCAGCATCGCACAGTCATGGCCTCCGAAATGCTATGAACAAGTGCGAGTTGAACCCCTCGGTCATCACGCTGGTCCAGGATATTCCCGGTGGTTTATCGGTATTCAAAGGACGATTATCAATGACGCTGCGGAAGTGCCAGTCACTAACAAACAATTCGTCAGCCTCGCAGAAATGTTAGCAAAGTGGTGGCGTTCAATAGCTGTGACTTGTTTCGCAAAACTCTAGATCCTCAAGATAAAATCGTGTCTCGTCGATTCAAAGAAATCAGGCTCCCTGTCTAAGACGCTTATTTCTGTTCATTGACTAAATGAACGTCATAGAAAGCTGTTCAGAGTGGTAGTTGGATAACAGTAGAGGCACAAACAATAAAATTCCATCATATGGATTGGTGATGGTTACTTTATTCTGTTTTTGAAATATGATCAAGTAATGCTTGGCAGAAGATACATCTACGACCCGGAAGGGAAGATCTAATAGCAACACAATCACGGTAGCAATGCGATGATTACGCCATTATGTAAATTGATCGAAAATGCAGTGTTGACCACAGGAAACCAACATAGGCAGTTAGTTTTAAATTCACTAATGAACTTTGTATCTACTGGATTTAACTTTTCGCGCTATAGTTGACTAAAATAGGCAATGAATTGATAAGTTAGGATCGAGTATTAATTGACAGTAGATAAAGGAATAAATGCTTTTCATTTATACAGCTTAGAGTTCAGTATTTCAAAAGTCCCTGTAAGAAACGGCGTTTTGGCAAAACCGCTTAAGATTGCTTGACTTTTTGAAGCTTATTCAAACGCCCTTGGCAACCGAGCTACAGGTAGGACAGGGTCCCGGTTGAACGAGTGGGAATTAAACGTCTTAATCGTCATCTCTAGTCCTAAAGCATCTAGTGGATTCAATCCAACACCTATCCAAATTACACAATTTTGCCATCGCAATTGGGAATATCTCTGGAATACAAGATGTGAAACAGAAAACCGAACCGAAAGCTACTTACATCAGTGATCAATACTCCAGACTGTACCTGATATTGTTACTTAAAAAAAATTTGGATCCATAAATTTCCGTAAATTGTTACCATCTATTTGTCAATCCATCTGATTTATGATCACATATCAAGAAATTGTAAAATCGGAAACAGTTCTCAGCAAATGGCAATCAGCCAATGATTAATCCCTCGCCCCACCGGATTGTCCATTTGAGAGATGATCCGGTTATCAAACTGTTTCTCTTGTCACGACAAACAGTGACGAATTGCTCGGCATTTGTTAACATCTATCTGCCGGAGGAATTTCGATTTGCATATATTAGATTGAGAATCAGGTCAAATTGTTACCATGGCAATCACTCAGATTTTGAAGGGCATGGATGGGCGTTAGCTTGGTGCCCAAAAGGAAGGCAGAATGAAAAATGCGAGCAACGCTTGACCTAACATTGCGGGATTTGTGACCTATGTGCGACGTCGATGTGACGTGCAGTCCCTTCCGAAATGCGGTATATTATCATTGGTGGATTGCTGGTTCAGCGAGAGAGAGAGAGAGAGAATAAGAGCAGCAAAGTTCAAACACAACTGGAGGGCGAAAGACTATGCGAGTAGTCGTATTCAAACAGGTGACAGCATGTTACCATTAAATCGTATCACGTTGGAAGTTTGTGGAAAAAAAACCCCGGTAGTCAAACTTCTGTAAAGATGGTTGAAAGTTTGCAAATTATGACATAGTTTGTGAAATTTTTACAAAAGAATTTGTAAATCATCTATCATTGGAAGCAAAAGTCTGCTCCCCTGTTCTCGGACGCATTTTCAGCAGATGGAAAACGGGAATTGTTAAAAAGTAGTACGGACCGAGCAAACTTGCCTACGTGAGTAGATGACTGATGGGATGGGCGTAGACCAATTGAGAGAGTTGACTAAAAAATAAAAGCTTTTGTTTGATATTTATTGCCATGGAGTTTTTTTGAAATTTTGGGTTTCCTTTTGTACCAGATTAAGCACAGCATGATTGTTTTCAGTTTGGTTTGATCTCTTCCGAATTGTAACTTTGTGTTTAGCCCTGAAAATCTTTCAGTTGAAATGGCAATGTTTAGAATGAGCGTAGAGAATCAAGTTTTCTCCTTACTGCGATACAGCACATGTGCTTGTACTCACAATTTCGCTTTAGTATTTGTCCACATATTAGTCACTATATCTGCACAATCTTCAATACTATCATAAATTTTATTCTGCCAATTGTTATTCATCGGGTATGTTCGTGAATTTTGGTTGATATGGGCACCCGATTGGAGCGGGGTAGGGCTACGCAAGGACAAAGGCTGGGGTAAGCTTTTTCCAATTTAGAGTCCTGAATGTCAAAAGTCAGTGGGGGTCTCATAGGTGTCGTCCCGTAAAGCTTGTAGAAAAGTGACTGGTTTGGCTTTCGTAGCCCATTTGGTGGTAGCGTCTTCGCGGTATAAGCAAGGCCACTAATTTACCACTTTATTCTAATAAAATGCCCCACTGTTTGGAGATTCCTGAAAGTTGTCACAACGAGGCGCAGCTGATCTATTTCGGATGTAAAATGTGCTGCGGTTAGAAAGAGACAGCCGAGGAAATCATCATGAGGGATTTTCTATGCAAATTACTTTGCAAAGTTCAACAAAATAGTGTTCAGCGCTAAATTGGACTCATCACTGGTAATAAGTGGACCACGATGAAATACTCCTTAATGGACGTTTCGTAAGGACCATAGAAGTAACAGGGGGTGATATGGAAATGGCTTTGCATTGATGAATACAGAACTATATTTTGTCTAGTGTTCGAATAAATTGTCTTAAACGTAGAAGGTTCTCGATTTCCATAAGCAGTTTCCGATGTAATTGCAAGATCACGAATTCGTACAGATATGAATTAATCCGAAATAATTCAGGCGGACATGATTTGCTCAGCGATGTTAGTGAATAGAAAGGTTCAGGTATGATAAAACCAGAAACTAGTAACTAAACAGCTTAAGTGCTCAGGCTAGGCAGGAACCAAACCTTCAGAAAAAGGGTAACAATTCAGCTGACCACTACGAAAACATGGGAGCACAGTACGGTTTTTTGATTCTTGCTAATTATCATTAGTCTGAAATCAAATCCGAAATTGTAATGAACGACAGGTCCAAATACTGTAGCTGCAGTGTCATCCAGGATAGTCTCGATATGTCCCTCATTTATCGGCAGGATATAACGCAATTTTTTAGATGGCTGTTGAGCTTTGATAAACTTTTACGAATGAAGCATGGAGTGGTTTTGTATTCTGTAGTCCCTCAAATAGTGGCTAATGTCCGAGTGGTACACGGTCTAGGTCGACACGCGCTTCATGCGAGGCGTTATTTAGTCGATAGCGTAAGGAGAAGGCGATGAAGTTCAATATTTAGATTTTTAGGCTTACCGTGAAATTCAATCGACGCAAACTCCATGGCATTTTACAGATTACATTTTCATGCGAAATTATTCACCGCGCAGTGCAGCTCCAATGTGGTTTAAAATCCTGTGATCATTTGTTTCTTGTGCATAGCCGGTCATCCTATACTTATTCAGAATAGGGATATGGTCAGGATGTTAAAAGAGAAGTGGTGAAGTTTCCACATATCCGGTTTTTCCGAGAGCATGATTTGAGCTCAGCGATGCATCTGTCTGTCAATAATTGGGAAGGATCATCCACATGAAGCATTACCACTCTCTTACCTGAGATTAAATGAAATAATACATGAACTGGGTTGCCTTCAGTTGATTTCTCGACATTAATTGACAGTTGTTGGTGAGCCCTGAGCCTTTGTGCATTTCTGGATTGAGGTTTGTTATATTGTCTCCTCTTGCCCATTTTTTAATGACAGTAAATGCAAATAACAATCATGAAGAGGCCACAGCTACCAGGAGGCTCTTGGAAACGGAAAACGAACGGGGGTTGGGAAGACCTGAATCCGAGGTGCTCACGTTGAAATGCCGCGATGTTCACCGCTTGACCACGCGGCCTGGGGTTTGATAATGAGCATCGATTCTGCAGATTTTTGGTGAGCCAACAGCATGCGAAATAATTTCGATAATAATTGCAATGGTCTGACATGAGGTTGCAATACGAACGTCATTTTTGACATAAAAATATATTTGAAGACAAATGCTTGTTTCTGATTTCTCACACTAGGGTTCGGAAAAGTAGTAGCATAAAATGATTTAGATGACATTGTATTACGGTGACCATCTGGTATCACACAAACCAGCAGCAAAAAACACATGCACTTCGATGCATCTCCACACAATATCAAGCAAACTTACGAAAATGGATGGATGTCAGCATTCTGTGAGACCATGGTGTTTCACAAGTGCGTTCAGATCGGAGATTCCAGGATGGAAATCTACACTCAACCACGGTACCTGGCCTCACTAGTCGAGCTCTCAAAGGCTCTACGAGTTCTGCGAAATGAGCGTGCTTTGATTTGAATGGTTTGGAAGGCGCTTCTTATACAGCTCTGAAGACAGATTCAGAGTCAGCGAAAGGCGTACTTCAACAAAGTTCTCGATAGTAGTAATTTTGATACATCCAGTAGTAGCCATTCATGAATTCTGATTCCCATTGTTTGCTTATCTGTTCAGATAATTGTTTAATCTTTCGATTATTTTGGGTTGAGCTGCGCACCCCAAAGGCTGAACAAACAATGAGCAATATGTTCAGGTTAATGAATGCATCTTTGTTGGATTTGCTCATGAATCTGCTAGAGATAATAAACAAGTTACGGTCTGCCATCGTTATTGTTGGAAGAGTGCGCCATTGAAATGTGCCCCATGAACATCTCACACCCTCGAATTACACTTAGCTTACATATCATTTCTTACTACTGGAATTTGGTCTCATTCATTCGAGCAAGTTTAAACAAACTCCCGTAATTAAGTGGATCCCACAGATTTGAAATCACTTAAGGCAGGCAACGTTTTCTCATGCTATTTTGCAGATCCGGGAACCTTCATTTATATTTCTCCCACCTCACAATACCCAATAACGGCAGCTTATGTCTATTTCACCTTATCCATCGATGTCTGTGGAAGTCAGTTTATCCAGACTTACTTCTTTCCTTATGATTATACGCTTAACTGTGTCAGCAGAACAAAGCTGCTCTATTTAGCCTCCTTACTAATGTATAATGAGCCACAGTTAAACTTAATTAAAATTACCCTTCCCGTCGACAGAAATCCATCTCTTAATGCTAACAAACACCCATCAGACGTCTACTGATGAGTGATTCCTTTCCTATTTCCGAATGCTGAATCAAACATGCCCTCTCTCTCCGTCTACTGATATGATGGAGAAGTGTTATTATTAAAGTTACCAGAACCCCTGAATCAAGTATGATCAACCGAAAATTTCTGGAACTTACATGAGACATAAAATCCGTTATAATTTACAATAAAGATGGAAGATCTTCACCTAAAAATCACAGATGAATTAATTTCTTCACCATCGCATCTAAGCTAATTCCAGAAGTTAGTCTCCAAAGATTTTATAGTGCTCGTCACAATGTCCGTTTCCGGGTTCCAATTACCAAGTGTTAACCGGACTTTTGGCATGCTTGCTGACCTCTCTTCCAATGTATGATCACCGGGTGCGATGTAACTACCTAAATAACTAAACCCGTACACCCCATACAGTTGCTCGTCTCCAAGATCAAGACTCGGGTTTGGACCAATCCAATCCTGCAACAGCATTTTACTCCTTGAATGTCCAAAACTCATACCAAACACCGCTACACTATCTTTCAGACGATCCAGAGAAACTGGTAAGTTACACGGACATTTACGTAGTAGCACAACATTGTCCGTATATTCCGAAACAAACAGATCCCTGGCTGCCAATAAGAGGAACACCAACGAACATTACCTGTTGTGCTGAACTCAAACGAAACACCGCCACAAGAACGAACTAGGCTTCCGTTATTAACATACATATGTTGGATGAATGAAACGAATTTCTTTAGCTCATCCTTCATTAAAAGGCAATCCCAAGGAACTGTACAACCGACCGAGTCGAACTCCTCTTCCAAAAACAGAAATCGTGGGTCTACGGAACATTCACTCACGTTGCAATTTCAGTCGGAGCGTCAAAATTTGGTCAATGCAATCCCGACCGGGACGGAAACCGGCAGAGTCTACTGCCGGCGAGCAGCTTGAATGCAATTCTTAATAAACCAGTTCATCTTGTCTCTTCAAGTTGGGTTCCATCAACTTTATTGCAAATCGGCACAATCAATGTCCCACACTAGTCATTGAGAATCGTTTCCCTTTTCCACATTCACCGCAAGAGTTTTGATATCTCCGACGTTTACACTTTGATGCCATTTCATCTCGTCCATCTGTCTTATATCTTGTAAGAAGACCTTTCTCCTTCATTTCCTACATTTCCGATGAAGGGCTGGTAGCTATCTGTGTTAGCTTATTTGCAGGCATAACTGTAAGCCCCAATGTGGACATTGCCCAATTGAACTGCTCTCTAAATTGTTCTGTCCGAAATAAAAGTCGACGGTCTTGCGGGTGAATCACTGTGCCGTCGGATTCTTTGGCCACTTCGCTTGCGCTGGGCTTCTATGAATCTATACTCTTTATAAGTTTGTAAAGTTTCCGACTATTTCCGACAGCCGTAGCTTTTCCCATTTCCCTACACTTTCTTATCCACCACTGTCATTGATCATTTATGAGTCTCTTGGTCATTTAAAGCATTAGGATTTTACGCATCTCACTGTATGTTCCATCCCTGGTGTATGGATCTTCGAGCGACAAACAGAACAACTGAAGTTGAGAATATTCATCGTTTCTGAGGTTTATATGACAAGGCCGCTTTAATCTGCCTCAGGTGTTCGCTCGGATCCTGAGGATTTTGTTGAGGCGACAGCTGCCCTGAGAGTTCCGAATGAAACCAAAATCAGCAATTATTGTTTATAGTCAGCTGTGCCGAATGCATGGTTTTCCATCTGATGTGACCAGGCAAACTAAAGCTAACATGGACAAAAACATGAGGAATAAATGAACTGTACTCGAGAAGCACACTCTGGCAGGAGATGGGCTTGCAGTAATACGATCTAAAATTTCGTCGTACTCACAATTAGCTTTTTCAAAGGATATAATACGTCAGCTATAAAACTTTAGCCCTTTCGACAATCTCCCTAGAAGGAATTCTTTGTATTCCTCATTTTGCCACGTATTTCGCTCCTGAGTATGCCTCACTAACTCTCGGAATATAATCTTAGCCAGGTTACCTACATGGATGGCTGCAATATTTCCAGGCGCCGCGAGTTAATTACTAACGTGAAACCATACAGCCCAAATTGTATAACACACGGAGCACTCAAGTGTGCATGGAAAGAACGATTCATCGCAATCTCACGTGTTGTGACATTCAAAATGCTCAAGAAGAACAGTGAACTTCAAACGCTGGACTACGGCATCTTAAACAAACCCCGCTTGGCTAACTGCCAAAACCTGGGGCAAGATCTTAGCCTCATCAACCGTGCTAATACAATAATTCATATGGTTAATACTGTGCTTTAACTTGGAACAAAAAACGCAAATCAAAGGTTTCAAATTGCGGCTGTTCAACATGTACACATTTCGGTAGTCAGTGTGGAAAATACACATGGATTCAGTTTCAAGCTTTAATTTGCAGACCACACATAATCCAGATTAATATCCCTTCCTACTATTTCATTTGGTTTTCATTCCGACTTGGTTCTTGATGTTGCTTAATTCGGTTTTCCTAAAAACCAAACTCACTCCATTGGTCCGATTGCCCTGGAAATAGTAGCCCTTCACATGGGAACCGACTTTGTCATTTAAAGATGCTAACATTAACTTACTTTCCCGCATGCACATGGTGACCAATATACCGTCGATGCTGTTTCTGGGGTATATGTCACTATTTTATTGACCAAATCAGACCAGTGAAGTGCTGCATCTGTATCGCTGACATTCCCTGCTGTGATGTGCACCCACCGGAATTCATGAATCCTTTCTAGTGCAACATTAGTAAGATTCACAACCGAGCTGATTTAACATTTCTCAGGATCTCGGCTGAATTATCGCCGAATTACGGTCTAACCTTACCTAATGACAGTCTATTTTCGGAAGATTTCTTAACCCCTGGACAACCCAACTGCTTATACAAAATTCCGCTGTTAATAAATATCCTCGCCCTGAGTTGTGGTATCTTGCTGGCCTCTCTGGCACGACGTCAATTATTATGGCGAGAAATAATCGTGGAAATTCATGTATAAACCATATCTGATAGGACACAAGTGGATTCGCTGGACGCCACCTCGGAACTCATTTGAGGGAGAATGTCGACTGGGCTAATAGCAATGCAGTTTCTCAATCATTATTATTTGTCCTGATTATCAAATGTCGTTGATGTTAGGTTGGAACGATCTAGATACGTTAAAATGACGCTTATCAAGGCAAAATCACTGTGATCGTCTGTTCTACTCTTTCTGGTGGTCTATAAGTTTCCACCGGTAACATGAAGTCAGACGAACAATGGAATATTGTCTTCCTCCTATGATGGGTAACGCATTCAATCTGTTGGTTGAGAATACAGCAGAGATCAAAGCGGTTGCAGTATGCAGCCAATTGTGAATTTGACAAGATTCAAACGATCGTTGGCCAAGTAGTTTTGATCATGTCAAGATAGCACTGTCGGTATGTGGGTCTTTCAGAAACTCATATGAACTCATATGAACACTTTCCGCTGTAGTGTGCAACAGTTTGGGAAACAAAATGCTTGATTTTGTATAGTAGTTAGACGAGAGTATTCACAAAGCTTTTCGATAATAAGCTCGAAACGATCACTTAGTCATTTTGACCTCAAATAATCCGAATATCAACGACGCGTAGGAAGAATAGAGGCTTTACGGCCGCCCTGAAGCTGTACAGCTCCATATAAAGACCGACTAATACATACAAATGCAGCTTTAAGCTGTTATAGGACATCATCCGTTTTTGTCTATACATTCACTTTTGGGGGAGTTTATTCATGGCTGTCTAATAGACGAAAAGTTGCCAATCATTTTAACAGTGTATATTAATGAATGATAATTCTTTGCCTATTACCTTCCACTTCGCGCAACAACTTTTTTGTTGCATTTCTAACCAAACTCAGTTCGAACACACTAGTGTAGTAAGTTATCTCCTGAAGTCTTCATCTCACGCAATCACCTCCACTCCATCAGGCTCAGGTTGTGGTTGTGGCTAGATTCTAAGAACTTCATCCGCGTGCTTCGCGGTTCGTACTCCGAATTTCGATCCTATTCAGCAGTGAAAATTTTTGAGGATATCTAGTGACAGGTTGTTCACTGACATTTCATCTGGACTAAGTTTTACCCTAAAACATCTATAGCGATCTCATTTGGCCTGGTAATATTTGATGCACCGATCATTATGATTTATCATCATAAAAGGAAAGCTCGTTCACGATCACCTAATTCACAGTGAGGAGCTTTGTCTAATGATTATCTGTATCCCGTTTCCTGAAGAACCTGTCCTGATTTCACTTACGCGTTTCTAATACTGTATGTATTGTTTATTACAAAAGGTGCACAGAATTGTGAACCATTTCAAATACCATTCTAATTTGATTCGCCTCTCCGCTCGCTCGGAAGTAATACAATCAGTTTCTTGAGTTCAAATTTAATGAAGTACACATCGTTTGATTTAGATGAACGAAAAATGTGGAAGCCCTAGTTTGTCCTTCTGTCATGTGTGTATTTATGCAGTGAAAAACTGCCGTGAGAAGCAGTTTTATGCTAATGCCCTGTTTTTTCAAGGGCTGTCTGCAGATAAACTAATCTCAAAATTTGATTTCGTCCTCATGCAGGGAATATTAAGTGAGCGATAAAAATATCGATCAGTACAGGAGGCCTTAGAGCAGCGTCACCGGTTCGTGAAATTTCTATTCCCTTTATATGCTATGCAGGAATTCTGTAGTTGTAGTTAGAAGGCAGTCTGTTTTAGCGCAGCTCGCCGTTCTGCATGACCGATTTCGTTTGGGTGACTTTTTAACACCTAGGACACTTCTGAGTGGTCGACAAGCGTGCGTCATATTTATTGGTCACGGATAAACCAAATTCACTTGGAGCGTTGAAGAAAATATGGCTGTCTAGTCTAGATTGTACACCCTAGAACAGCCAACGTTCAGAACAAACACGATAGACTAATTTGCAGGTAATCAACAGTCGTCAATGCTTGTGAAGCATGGAAGATATAATGCACATTAACAAAATAAATAATGTGGAATGTCAGCATTTTATGCCATACTTCCTAAATGACTACAACCGAAAAATAATACAGTAGCTGGTTATCATTTAGAGCAAACGAGCGCATTTGTTTGCCATCAGACATTTTAAAATGGATGAACCCGGGTCACGACCAGGAATCCTGTCCATGGCGCTTCCGTTAGTGCCAGTTGCCGGTTTGTTTTGTCGAAGTGACCATCGTCGCAACCACGTATGAACTGATGCATGGGATGAGCAGCAGAATTTGACACATTCCTGGATTCACAAGAATTCCAAATAATTCAGGAAATCATCAGGATACAGGGCCCTGGGAGGATAGTCTATGTGGAGTACAATTTTGTTAGGCTTTTGCACGCGATCGTCTGAAGCTTTTTCTGATTGTGAATATTCTTTTTTGACAGACATTCGCGCATAAGTGATGTGCGAAGAAAGCCTCCTTTCAAATAACAAATGGTGAGATGCTAAAATTCCCTGGAAATTGATGAGGAATTCTCATCAAGAAACGTTTTCATATTGGTGTAAATTACAAATACTGACCAATATATGGCTTTTCTCTGCCAATGGACTACTAGGTGATTCCATCTAATTGCCTTTTACAAGCTGTTTTTCCATGGTCGACAAAACCGTTGCTTTGTCCTTCATGTAAAACCCAGTTGAGAGGAAGAACAGAGTTAAGCAATGGCAAACGGCATGGTGTTTGCACAGTTACTCATTTTTCCTCCGAAAATCGATCAAATTAAAGTAGGTAATTTTAGGTTTATTGAATTGCTTGCTTTCAAACCGTGGCACATTTTGGCAGCATTGTCACATAAATTCATAGCGGTTTTATTAAGCCATAAAACACGTCTTGATTAACAATCCAAGACTGCTTTGAATGGAATTCTCATGAGATAAAATCGCATGATAACTTAGATCTCCATGAAGAGGCATTCATGAAAGAAAATCCACATGGCTTGTGAAGGTCATGGTTAAAGCCACTGAAACACTGTGCTACGTTAGCAATTTCATGGGGGCCTTTTATGCAATAAGATGTGCGGACTGCGAACAGCTAGTTTCAAATAGCCGCGAACGGTCGTCTCAATGTGTGACAGAGTGTGTTCTGCACACACTTAATGGTCTTGACAGGAAAATGGACTTGTAGATTTTTGTAAATCAACTCGTGTAGGTTGTTTCAGTTTCTTCTGATGCGAGATGTCCCCGCACTGGCTTGTAGGTTGTTATGGGATGTGCCGTCCACGTCTACCTTCTCTTTCTTCACGAGTGTCCAAAGCCTTTTGCTCTTCCGTTCGCTTTGATTATCTCCGATGCACTGATGCTTTTATCTGTTGTGTGAAGCCTCATTTAAGGACCTTCTACTGATACATCGTAATGTGCTTTGCATCGTCAGGAAGAGGCGGTTTGTACTAGTTGGACTACTTGAACAATTTGTATGGGCATCTCATCTTTCCTGGATCCCCTTCAAAAGTTGCTTAGCTTTATACACATAGGCATGTGTGATTTTATGACTGAAATTTTATTTTTCATTTTTATCGGGCTTCAGCTATACATTTATGGTTTTTTAATACCCAATGACAAAACGTAGCATCACTCCCGGCATAGTGCTCATGTGAGTTTACAGTTGCTCCAAACAACCATGAAGTCCCTGCGTAACGTGCGAATCCGTCCGTTGCATGAATCTGAAGCGAAAGTGGATGCATTACATGCGTTATTATGCAGGTCTTTTTCAAAATCATTAACTCCGTTGACGGCAGACGCTGTAAGCAGATAATGTTCCGGCAACGTCTGACGACTTTTCTCAAAGCAGATTTTCGTCCGCCTTTTCTTGGTAAGTATCATGAAGCAAATTGATATTACAGGAAGCATGTATGCTGTTAGTTTTAATTCTTTCCCAGATGAGTGCGTTAGCGTTCGCGTGCTTCAGTATGGGCGGATAGATGTTAGCCATTTTAGCCAAGGATACAGAGTACCAGGAGTCCCAGCTTTTGTTCTCGTTCACAGTGCAAATCGAAGCTAACAATTCATCGCACTAGCTTATGTGCTTTCTAACTAAAGAGGACGGTCCGGTTCAGAAACTGAAAGTTTCTAGCGCCCCATTTCGGTAATAAATGTGTCGTAGGCGATGGTTTGTTAGGCTTTGGTTTACAGGATTTCAGTGTATGTTTAAAGGTTTGCCTGGTGTCGCAGTCCATCGTGCAGTACACGCAATCTAGCATTCATGTTCTAGCTTTGATAAGACCCCCTTGATCTGGACTTCCTTGTTCGATTGTGCTCTAAAATCCTAATCTTTAACTGTGTAGAAGTCGGCCAAGTGTATTTTGCTTTGAAATTCTTGTAGCTTATCTTGTAAACAGAGTTACTGTGTTCACAGAATCCGTTTTGGTTGATATTTTTTGCGGTTTGCATCTGTTTAGTTCTGTACTGATTTTCCGCTAGACCCTGAAGGAAGCCAACCTCATCTCCTCAGTTTTTGCATCCACCTTTGTCCGTTGGTCTTCTTGCTCGCACGTTGTTGTGCCATTACAGAGTTTCCATCCATAGTCATTTAACAACCTTGTACTTCGCCATAACTAGATCTAGCCGGTTTGCAATAGCACATATATTGAGGGAGTTCAGTTCCAATAAAACTGATGAATGTGCGTGACTAATAATCTATTCCACACTTAAAGTGTTCCTTTGTAAACACAGCATTATTGACTTCTAATGACTTGGGTCATTAGTAAGGTCATCTTCATTAGTTAGGGTGTTCCAAACAAAAATTGGAAATCGGAAGGAAGCCACATTTAGTTTACCCAATGTCATCCGCAGAAAGCGCGAATTTAGTTCCTCCACTGTTCTTTGCTTGAGGAGCGCTAGCATTCTTGTTTCTTTAAATAATAATTTCACCATTTCTCAGTAAAATGTTTAAGCTTGCATATTCTACATTCATTTAGCTTTTCGGAAACTGTGGAAGCTTTCTGCGGCCTTTTTATCCTCGATGGGAAACATCTGTAGTGTAAGCCCACCATGCACAAATTTGGACTCGACCCCGAGGCACAGTGCTGACGAGTGCCAACATTAGTGCAACAACTGCACACACACTTGTATAGTTCCCAATAGAGATGGGAATTTGGACGCTGCAAGCAGAATCTTGACATTAAGGAATTTTAATCCTTTGCCAGCAGATTCGAACAGCAACATGCCTGAAAGGTTGGAAAATGTAAGATTTAAGGTATAGAAATCTCATTTTGGTTAGTAATTCAAGATTTATTCCAACAAGGGGGAACATTCGTAACCGCGGCATTTCGCTTAAAGTTAAGTTAGTAGTAACGTCAACAATAAAGACATTGCCGAAACAAACACAGTAGCTGGGACATAAAATTAATACAAAGAACTGCAATGAAGAACCGTTTGATCAAATCGAAAACTATAATCACATATTTTGCCTGACAAGTTTAATCCGTGAAAAACGGACTTTTGGTTAAAACCGTTTGGTCTCGGAGCGATTTAGACTCATGCTGTTTGTACCGAGTACTCACCCGCAAGTAAAGGTAACAGGTCACACCTGACCGGGGTAGATTTCACAAAACGGATCATTGATTTTTTGCCAAAATTACCTAAATACATTGCTACCACCAGTGTGATTAGGTCACAATTTGACTAAAAAATAGCATTTCCAATGCATTCAGCAAAATCTTCAATTCAAAATTCTCGAAAATTATTGTTTGCAAACGTCGGCTGTTTAGGCTGTCACATGTGACATTGGTGTCTAGTGCTGCGTGAAGAGGATTAGCACATGGCAGTTTGTGAGGCTCGGAAAAATTGGTCGTCAATTTGGTTTCCAAAAAAAACGTATTTTGTTCCCATTCCATGTGACCAGTTACAGTTCCTGCGCAAACTTAAGTTGACGGTAGAACAAGGAACTTCAAGTAGGTTATTCGAAATCAAAATGAATGAGAATATTTCACTTATTTGCTTTGGATACTAGTATAGATTACAAATCGAAGTGACTGTGTTTGGAATTTTGTGATCACTGTGCACAGCACGATCAAACTGTCAGATACAGAAGTTAAATTAATTCGAGAAAACGACAGTTTATCCTAAGGAGTATAAAAATTTTCATAATCATTAATCGATTATTTAAAAACGAAACCCAAAGTTTCTACCATTTTTTTGACTAACCAATTTGAAATATCCTAATAGGCTTTTAATAGTGCATTTTATTAGACTTCCCTGAGCGCCCCAAGTGTTGTGCAGCTGCCAAGCCCTGCTCAGCATCCAGCTGCAATCCCATCGCATTCGAACGGGATGAGTGTAACGAGAACGAAAACGTGATACGGTCTACAAATTAATCACCTAATCCATCTGTCTTTTTTAGCATATTCAAGGCTCTGAATACATGGTGTACGAGGAGTAACTCGAAGAATGCCGTTCGAAGGATCACGAATCCCTGTTAGAAGACAGCCTAAATATACAGCGGTAATTGAAGCTAAAGTTTCACATACCGTTGGCAGCTGTGTACCCAGTTCTGTGTAGCTGTTGATTCTACGTCACGGGACGTTTCTCTTTCTTTGTGTGCTGGATTTCGCTGTGGCGGGCTGAAGCTGTGATGAATTGACGTTACATCATTTTCAGACCTGTCGGCGCCTGATCCTGCCTAATCGTCCATCCCAGCTGCCATTCTGTTGAGCCTAAGACAAGAACAGCAAATTTACATGGCTACACTAAAACACATTTTGCGAGTAGTTTTGTCTTTATTTTTGATTGCATTGTGATAGTTTGATACAGCAATCCAAATGCGAATGAGAAAATTTTTGATCTGTATACGAACATGATTTATGATTGCAATTATCATTGTAACCTCGACGGTAGGATTTTGCATTTAGGCATGAAAACCAAAATCAGTTGTGTGCTGAAAAAGTTTCGATAAAATGGGACACGATATTCGTCGGAGTCCGGTTCAGTTTGAGCAAAATTTCAAAGTTCGATACAGATATGCAGCTTTGGAGGCACAAGAAATTGTTATTCCTTACATGACTGGAATAAGAACTGAACAGCAGTCGATGCGCTTCAACAAAATCGGGAAATAAAACACAAGAGACTGGAAAGCCTCGGCGACATCTAACGTCATTTGGCTTGATACAAATGTGGATTAGCAATTTTGTTGATAACTCCGGTAATCACCACATTTCACGTCGACTAACCAGGGCAGAACGTGTGATCCCGGTTAATTTGAAGTACATATTACTCAATTAGCCTAATGGCAAACAAAAACACTTAGTGCATAAAATTAACTGTGTAATGCGGTGTAATCATTTTCAGCATTATGTTCGTTTGGGTTTCTAACAATTTTGCCACGAATATGAGCAAAAATGCGCTGGACGTTGGCGTATACAGGTGCTTATTGTTTAAATTAGCCAAGTGTAGACCCCATATCTTATTCATCTTCCCCATTATGACTAGTCCATCGGTGAACTGGACGCTTTTTGAATCAAATTTTGTACTTCTAATAACGAATGATAGCTGACTGACTTCACCTCATGCTGCCACCACAATCACTAAGCCACCGACACCTTACGCTTCACATCACCCAGTCTACTCAGCACTAGCCTAAATAACACATCAAGTATTTAATAGACATGAAACTAACAACAAGGCCAGCAGCTCCACTATCAATACTGACAAGTTGTAAGAATTATGTGCTGATTTTCTGTTTTTAGTTACTCTTCACTTTGTGGTTTACTCAAAACTGGAAAAGTGATTTTATAAATTTTATTTCCTTAGGGTAATCCAATACTCACATAGTTCGGCATGTCCGGTGAATGAGGTTACCAAAGCACATTCAGCCGGTTACAGCCGTTAATGCAGCCACACACGCGGTTAATCCGATTTTTATGAATAATCAAAAGTGGGAATACAAATGAACTTTCCACTTTTCCTTTCCTGATTTCATTCGGAAAACCAGTGACATCGGGACTAAGCTGTGTGCTTGCCAATAATCAACGGTGGCTTGTGGCTCGTGGTCCACTAAACCTAACTGTCATGCGGGTCGTACAACTTGTTGATGTTGGCTGTATGCTAGTCAAGTTGTTTACCCATGGGAATGGAAGTTGATACCATGTAACAGTTACATTAATGGATTTCATATAAAAATCAATGTGTATGGACACTGAATTTGTTTTCTTTTCAAAGGACTATCTCTTTGCACTGATTGGTGGTACAAAACAAAAGGTGAACTCAGAAAAATAGGTTCAAATAATGAGCATGGATGACTGAAAAACGATACATCTCCAAAACTGCTCAAGTTGAAATGTCTAAAAACGTTCCGGTGATAAATTTTGTTTGCTGGAATGGAGTAGATAAGATTCAATTTAATAGCTGGATACTAATTTTTTCAACTGCAGCGGGCACCGCATGGAGTAAAGTCTACAATGAAATAACTCACTCTGGCCAACCTTTTGATTTTGACATAGCCATGAAACGCAGAATGATGTTCCGCGCAAAAGGCAACAGTAAATATGCGTGATTTTTGATTGCCAATTTAATGTTCGTCGCTTTGGTGGCCGGGACATTTCCACGCCAGGCATTGCGTGCATGACCAAACAGCTAAATCAATAAAGCGAAAAACAGCCCCGTTTCATCCATAGAATATGCGATCCAAGAATCTACTTTCCTGAATTGCTGCGTCTTTATTTCATTCAGCCGGAGTGGACAAATTCATATTCAGTTGTCAAAAGTAAAATTGCAGTGTTTTTGGACATTCTGAAGAATAAAACTGTTCTTTTTATTCTTCCGAATGTCAAGTAAATGTTTTCTAGAAATTTCATATCTGACAGTCAAATGTTACGGGCTCCGATTTCAGAATACTTATCACTGGCTGGAGCAGATGTGCTGATCTAATGGGAGATGTTTAGTTTCTTACCCTTGATCGTTTATTCATACGTCACCTGTAAACAGTATGAGGTGTGGATCAGCCGGAATACCCTGAACAAAACAGGGTGTCATAAAAGGTCTAGGCATTTCGATGAAAAGGTAATCAGAGAGTGAACATACATGTTCGTGAATCGGCTGGGCGCCATTTGTTTGGTGATCCAAATTCGCTAGGCATGTCTCATTCAGCTTGGCCGATACGATATTCCGGAAGACACAAACGAATTGCTTAACCATGATCAGCTATTCCGAAATCGTTCTGCTACCTTGCTCTTTGCATGTGCTTGGACAATCTCGGATAAATACGGTAAATGGTACCGGAAAAATTGTTTTGTACACTATTTGCATGAATATCAATGGGCGATCAACAAAATCAAATGATCCTTTAGCTGAGGAATATTATGGAAAATAAACCACGGATTACTGCTTTAGTTACGTATGATCGTCTTGCCAAAACTACTCATCTTGAAAGTGATTCATGATGACACCAGCTGGTATGTGTGACAAGGACTGCAAAGTTCTAAAGTGCCAATTGTCGGAAGAAAGTTTAGGCTAGCTCGACGAGAAAACACGCAAATTTTCCCCTAAATGGCAAACCGCAGCTGAGGACAATGAAGTTCACGTGCAAAACAAGTGAATAGATATTCCTTTCCCCATGCTACCTTTGGAAGCTGGAGAATTCACTGTGCACCCAAACACTTTCTAATCACCTTTTTTTTAAACCTATTTGTTTTTCTAGTGTCTGAAACATTCATTGTGCTGTAGAAAGAACGAAAATCTACAAATTGTATCATTCAATACACGTGATGGAAAGGGACAAGATTGTCAATTCTTTGCAAAATCCAAATATCACCAATGGAACACCAATCTTTTAGAAGTTCATTAGAGTTAGTCGGAAAAAATTAGAAGCAGCTAGAAAATCATTGATTTCGTCTTGAAAAACAATCAGCTAGTTTTTTTCGAATTTGTTGACGGTTAAGTTTGACTGATCTGATCAAAAGCAACGTTTGTGAAAACTGCTTCAAATCAATTTATCGTGACTGTAATCTGGCCTACTCTGTTCACAATTGATTGAGGAAGACAAGAATTGCATTATTAATAAGCAGTCCGGTGTCCCCTTGACTGGCACACAATTTTACTTTCTTACGTGGAACGAAAAATGTTTCCCTATCTTTTGTACAAAATCTGTTTCCGGCTGTACTACGAGATCACAAGTTGTCGTTTTTATACTTGTAGGAAAAGCGCGCGACTGTGCATTTACGGACGTACCGAAAATTCAGTAGGCAAAATTGTACTCTGAAATTACGGGAATCTAACTAATCAAGTAACCGTGACCACTGCTAACGATTGGCAATTAGAAACTAAAATTTCTTCATTATGCTTGTCATTTTACGGGTTTAGGATTACCACATTTTCTAGGTTTCTCTGCACTCCAGTAAAACTTCCGTATGAATACAAAAATAACTTCAGTCAAAGGATGACAGCGTATTGTATTCAGGTTATTTGGTTCTGTAAATTGGCGAAACTCCCATGTTTCTCAGTGTTTCTCACGCTTTGGGTTCATTTGGAAATTGATCGGGCTCCAGAAATCTGTACCCCTTGGTCACTTAGAAACGTTTGCATGCACGAAATGAGTGAGTTCGGCTACTTCATAATATAGAACGAAAAATTCATTCACACATTAGCTACGGCAAGTAAGACACCACGGCCGGAATGAAGCCGGTGACTTAGTACAACCCACCACATGCTATTTCTAGTACAAGGCCCTCAGACGCGAATTAGGGAAGTGTAAATTTGGTAGTTTGCAAACTGCTATTTTGATTAAGTAGGAACTAATTTTGTTCACATCTTGGGTTGATTTTTTCGGTTATTGGCCGTCAAATGTCAGTAGGTCGACGGAAGATCCCGTGTTTCGATCCTCCTAGCACAGATCCAGCTTTTGCCTTGCAGAATTTGAGTGAGCAAGCAATCTCTGTTTAAGTAATATGCGTTATCTTGTCAAAAATAAAACGATTAAGAGATACATAAAGAATTCCGGTTGTTTAGACCATTCTCAAGACATCCTTATCGTGATGCATCTTCTCGTTGAGCAAAAATTAGCTGTAATTTTGATCTTTGGATGAACTACTTAAATGGATTTTTAATCAAGGTAGCGCCTGATCTGGAAATAACCGTGATCCTGATTAATTGCTTGGTATCCGGATAAGAGAGACTAATCAGGCAACAGTGTCAGATCCAGACGATGAACAAAAGGAGTCTAAAACGATGCGATGCGTTTATTGGAAATACATATTTGTCGAGAAGACCTTTGCTGGCGGTCACTTAGAGGAGTCGACTTGACGGTTACGCATGAGATCTTCCTCACAGAGGTTGTTGTTAGATTATAAACTGCCCCTTTTACCCACCCTAGATCCCACTTAACAAAATTCCGTTTTGTTCGATGTTAGGGTTTATTTGACACGAGCATTAACAGTACAAGATAAATGTATTCAATGACAGAAATAACGGTTAGGCCAATGGTTACGGTTTGCATTTTGTCCTAAGGGCTTTGATGCGATGATGAAGTATTACTTTCGAATGTAGCCAATGAAAGTAAAAATAAAAACAACTTCCCTACAATGGTCATACAACAAGCGGCAAAAAGTGGTTAGAGCAAATTAGTACATCATAATGATGGTGTTCGTTGATCAAAAAATGAGTTAACCTGGCCGGAGGTGGCCAAAAGGATGCTGTAGTGACGTTTGGATGCGAAGATTGCGGCATCCAATCCTCCCACCGCCGACCAACTTCTCCACTTGGTAGCCCTCTGTTGACCGCGGCCTTCTTCCTGAAAAATGATGTAAGTTGTTGTTTCTTTAATAAAGGAAGTGAAAGACAAGAAAAACGAACAAAGGCTATCGTCATTCGCGAAATGGATGTAAAAAAGACTTTTGCGGACATGACGTAGTCTGGCAAGGAGTATACTGATAGCCCCATTAATTCGGCTGCTGAATTGAAACCACAAACCTTGGTTAATTATAGTTAACAGTAGTTAATTGAAAACGTCTACGCTGCCAGTTGTAGCTTTGAACGCATTTTTACGCTGAAAGGTGATGTCGGAATGTCGCACTAAGGCAGGCAAAGCCTGTTTGTTGGGAAAGTATTACGAGTAGTACTTATTTCTGATTACTCCAACGAACCGTTGCTTTATACACTCCGGAACTTCTGATTAAAATTTCATTTCAACGGTGAAAGAAAACTTTCAATGGTTTTCGCAGCTGTTCAATGGAAAAAATACGTTACTCAAATTGGATCAGCCTGTTCTACTGCAGCACTCTTCATTGTCCATCTATATGGTTATAGCTGTGCGCAGTACTGGACGTAGGTTCGACAGAATATGGAAAATTCGCCTCATCTGCAACAGCTTCCCAGGTTTGGGGATTCAAGCAATCGGACGACTGTGCTTTGGCGGTTGTTTGTCAGAAAATAATCGGCACATTTTTATTAATGAGACAGGTTAATGGTGATTTGTTTCTTAGGGAATCCGGGCCAAAGTTCGAAGAAGTTCCGGCCACAGTACAGCCAAAATCGCACAGTTTACTAAGGCCGACGTGCCGAACAGACACTATTGTTGCTTGCCTCAGAGACCGCTTGGGATAGGCAAGCCCCAAGATGCATTTGGATCCACAGACCCGTGGTATGAAATGCTTGTCGCCAACTGTCACAATAAAAACAAAATATTTGCTCTGCAGGGTTTGACTAAGAAATATTTTCTTAGTAACGCAATCGGGCTGATTGGAACAACCAGAAATGGATTGTACATTTTGTAGCTAATTTCGCAATTTGTTCAGTTCCACATCTTTGCTTTGGTGCAACTATAGTCACTAAAGAATTTAGTATTGTTTGAGCACTACTTTTAATGACAAAACACTCCATCTGAAAAAAACGTGACTTCCATTTTATCAAATATTTCAAATTGTATTTAGCATTATTTCCTATCGGTTCGACTACTCGAAATTTATTCAATAAAATGGGCTTGATAACTATTTTTTGAAACATCCGAATATATAATTAATTTCACGATTTCATGCCAAAAAACGAGTTGGTCCAGACTAAGTCATGAGTCAAGATGACTTTGATTTTGTTTCTTTTATTTTGTCTAATCCGAAGAAGACCGAGCTCGGTGTTTGGCAAACCTCTGATTATTCATCGACCATAAGATGACCAGACGTTCAGTATTGCTCAGCCTAGCATTATTACAGAAATAGCGCCACATTTCTATTTCTATTTGAATAAAATTTCCCGCTCTTTTTGATAGACTAATTAGAGGCATCATACCAAAAAGATATGAAAACTCAGTCAGTCCTTTATCGCTAATTACTGCTCATTGTTTTCCCATCTGTAGAACAGTTAGTTCGCGTTATGTTGCGAAATGTTGTTAGTCTTTTTATGGAATACGTTGCATAACCCATTTTCTAGGCTGTCATCTTTGTAAACGTTCATTTCAAATAGCTCTCGAAAATAGCAGAATTTACTCTCATCACGCATGAGAGAGAATTCATCGCCTAACAGAATTAGGCAGCATTCCGATCGCTTCTAAACACCTGATAAGTGTTCCATCCGTTGCTTGGTACTTTTTCACAAAACTGATCGCTCATCTTCTCCGTGAAGTTTGTCAAACACTAAAAACGACAAAGGCGTGTAAATCTAATGTTTTCTGCTTCTTTTGTTTAGCGAAAGGAAATTCATCCGTGAATCCATGAACAAAGAATGAACCCAACCGTTACTCATTCCGATGCGTTCATTGGAGAGAATGATGTTTCAGGCGAACCCAAGGTTACGATTACCACATTTGAGGACAAAACTAGGTGTCGTCAACCAAGTCACAAACAAAATTAAATGAAAATTTTCTTCTCACAAAGTTCATGGAATTCCGTGTGATGTTCAGTGCAGAAGAAAGAAATCGGAAATCCCTTCTGACTGGAAATCAATGAAAACTTCGGGCGAGCGGCCTATATTTTACAATAATTGCCACGGAAGCATTCAGTTTCACATTGTTTCGACAACAGTTACGAAGCGAAATATCCTCAAGATAAATATGTTCGGATAAAAAGTATAATGGGAATTGGGAATGTTATTCTTCAGTACCACTTGTCCGAATAACCTCATCTGTAAATTGGCGAACTAATTACAGTGTGCTTATTTCCACAGATACCTAACCACGACAATAAGTCGACTAGATGAAGAGCAGAACAAAACTGGCGTCCATGAACTCAGTCTTTATGATGTTTTGAGCACGTTGATCAAGGTTCAACATTGCTTGACAGGAAACACCGACAGAATTAATACTGATTCCGAGTACGACAAGATTGCGAGTGTATGGTGGGGGGAAAACGAGGGCTAGAAATTGCCAGCACTGTTTCGTGACAGGAACGTGTTAGTTTGTCCCATCCAACTGCTTGTTTAGAGCCGTTTTAACTCAATGGGTGTGGCGTAAATTGAATTGCATTTCATTGCACACTGTCTAGCCGAATAAACCGATTATCAATGCCTCAATTCGTCGACATTCTGCCGGTTACTAGGGTGCCTCTACAAATCTTGATAAAAAAGACTTGGTTCTGAGTTTACTCTAACATTGCGGAGTTTGTCGCACTCACTAATGCTAGAATTACATTCTGATGGCACTTAGATCAGGTTTAAAATTTACGGACCTTATACGAAATGATTACTAACAAATTTCTATTTTTGTTGCATGCTTCATCCATGATTGGACTGGAGGCAACATTCCCCCTAGCCGATGGGACTCATTTCACAAGCTGAGAAGAAACCGACAACCGTGACCCTGAAGACTGGATTAGAATAAAACCTGGCAAGTTCCTATTAGATCGCTTATGGTAACGAAATGGACGACAAAGGGTCGCCATCCACCACCAAAGCAGCCACTGGAACCGGAATTCCAACCTCTGAACTTTTTGGTGACACGCTTGAACCACTCGACCATCCATCTGAGGTGCTTGGGCATACTGAACGTAACTGGATACACTTCTGGTTAAATGCTGTTTTCCTACCCTTAGTTCGGTTAGACTCAGATCAATTCAAAATCACTTCAGACTATTGTGGGCTTTTGGTAAATCTCATCGCTTTTCCAGATAGAGTCATCATGGAAGTATTTATGTGAAGTAAAGCTTTCGATCCACTTCGAGTGGAGTAGAAAATAAAACGAGAACTGGTCAATATTTGTTGGGTAAATCAAATATAGGATTCGCGGTGCTTCCACGTTGATCCGAAGCGTCAGTCGACAAGCAGTTCTTTCACAGGTATCTGAACAATCATAATTGCGAACCTCTGCAAGACCAGTACTGGCACTCATTCGAGTACGCCTGCTGGAATTAGTTACAGTTCGTCTTAAGTGTTGGCGGACTCATCCGGCTGATTCACCTCCTCAGGGTGACGACTGACGATCTCGCGTAGTAAATTTACTTCATTTTGTCACTTGCGAGAGCGATTCGAATGAAGTGATGAAAAGACATGCGGCACTTTACCAAACAAAGTTCTTTACCAACAAATTCACACTTGCGGTTTCATTGGCGTCATTAAATTCCGCCGATGCAACTCAATGATGTTTATTTATTTTAAATCAGCAATAAATTTGAACTACTCTCAATTGCACATTTAGGTAGTGTGTGATGCGCCTATGATAGATTGCTTTATTGTTTCAATTTGCACGGTCACCTGGAGATCTCAGCGGGATGTGAAACATTTTTGCACATGCCATTTTGTCTACAACAATAGGTCAAAGCTACACCTCATGTCGTGCCTGTTCGTCCTTGCTTGTTTGGGCACTTTTGGGAGATTATACAATTCCATGTGCGGAGCAATAAATTATCAATCGGGAATAGTAACATATAGGAATGCAGCTCTACCAAAAACACGAATTTATCACTGAAGCAGAAAGGATACCCGATAAGACTGGATTAAAATCTCATTTCATGAATGCTTAATTCCCATTACGAAAAAGCTGTCTCGAGAATAGATCCATCGATGACGCCCTGTTCTGCACAGACAATCATCATTGACGCGTCATTTGTGGAGTAACATTTAGAGAACCCGTTCATTAAGATTTCCGATGCTTTTTTGTTTTGTTTTCCTACAACATAATCAAAACTTCACGTTCCATAAACGATTAATTATACTGAAATCCTCTATCAGTGGGCTCATTAGACTTGTCGACGACTGGGCCTGTCACTTTTGTGCTTGTGGTTTAGGTCACCAACATCTCTGGCAGTGGAACTGTATCTCTGGTGATTGTCTCATTATTGGGTCAACAGTCGTCACTGTTTCCGCCTTTCTCTCAAAATACTGGCCAGTGTTTCTATAACGTTGCATAACATGATTGCTTGTGATACATCTGCACGAAAATTTACTCGACAGAAGAAGGTGAGATCGAGCACAGTTTTGACGCATTACCGTTTGAAAGTATTTGGGTCCTAAGGGGCAGGTGAGAAACAGTGTTCGGAAAGAATGACACTGGTGAGCATAATCAGAACGACAATTTTAAGGTAACATGTCATATCACTAGATTTCGTTTCAGTGATTATCCGAAGTCTGCTTCGTACAAGTTACATCCAAAAAAATGTTTATATACAATGTTGCAGTGCAAAATTTGGCATTCGTTTGCAAAAGATGAGTTGAAAATTTTCTAAAAAATTTCAGTGAAATAGAGCACCTGGACGTACTCGAGACTGATAGGGGGAATTCGACAGCTGTTAGAATGCTTTTCAAGCACCGAGTATGTGTGTTGATGATTGTGACTCAAAAACGAAATCGCGGGGATCGGAATGGTTTGTTATCAAGAGAGCGCTGCACGTCGTATTCGAAAGACCGGAAGACCGTCAGGAAGCGAAACGACCGTCCTTATCAACCCAGATGATGAAGAAGACTGATCCGCTGACACAAACATTTATCCAAGCTCAATACCGGAAAGCGTCGTACTCATGTTGAATAAAGGACAGTGCAGGCAGATTGGGATAGACTGGTTAGTGAACAGACTTTCGCAGTAATATTCAGGTCGTTCGCCAGGGTCACATAAGGAAGGTGGGATTCGTCGACTTCGTACATGCCATGTTGAGCACTGTATCGACGATTATGCCGACACCCAATGATATCCGATTCTTAGCAAACGAATAAGTACTATATTGTTCATTTTCACGGCAGACCGTCTGACTTGACAGTAATAAGGCCAACATGATTGCCACCTCTGACGGTGCGAAGAAATGTTGGGGTCAGATTTTCCAAAACTGAGATAACTTTGTGCATGCAAACTTCTTTATACTGGTCGCAGTTTATTGCCCAAAAAGTGTTCTCCAACTGGGCCAGGAAGCCTCTGTTCCCGCATTCGCACAGCGTCCCAGCGAGAAATGCAAGCTGCTTGTCACTCGAATAGGACATCATTCGGCCAGACAGGATGAAAGGTGCATGGTTCTTACTACAGACAAAGTGATCTATTATTTTTCCCGGAGGGCAAAAGATATGCAGCTATCAATTTTTCGTGATCATGTTGTTCAGTATTCATGAAGTTCATGCAAATACTTCTACAAATGAACGTTTCGGAGACATCAGCTTTTTTTAAGACCAGGCCACAGTCAAACATTGGGAATGTTTTGCATTATTTCATGTAAGCTGTATGATAATCGTCATGATGAAGCGATTTTAATGAGAGATCTCGGAGCAACGTATCAGGAGGCAGCAAAGTTGCGGTAACTTTGCCAATTAAAGTAGAACCGATTACTAAAATTCCGAGAAACATAAATGGACTTGAGATGAGAATGAGACGGTATATGCTTCTAACTGTTTAAACGAGTTGGACTGTCATTAGCACAGGATTTGAGGCCTATCCGGAATCACCCACATGTCTCATCATCAACTTCTGAAACGCGGAAGTTAATAATTGCCTCCAGCGCTAGGTTGAAAATAAAAAGATGTCAGTAAGCAGCCACCTGTTTCAAGATTTTAACACCCTCCAACAATGTACTACCCCATCAGGAAAGTGCCAAGATCTGCCAGTATTTAGTATTCTACCTGTCCTCATTTACGACTAGATTTGTAGTGAAAATCCCCCCGGGTTTTCGGTATACGCGAACTGCAGAGCTGCAAACTTTCCTGTCCATACTAAGTTTGTATGTAGGAGAACGCCTGCCATTTCGGTGGTTACCCATAAATGGTGTGAGATTATGCTTACCAAGTGAGAGGCCACGGATGTGTTGTGGTAATGTCGCGGGCGCGGCAAACTTTGCTTAGCAAGCTTTCCCAAGGTAATGCAATTCAAAGACTGTTGGTCACTCTGTGTCGTGGTCAGTGTGGTCCACTATAGTATGATACCTTTTCTAGCCTTGGAGATATTGTATGTTAATAAAGATGGATTTGTTGGATCTCCAAGCTGGGGTGTACCACATATTTCAACTAATCAGGGATCGCGTGAACTAGACCATTGGTCGTCAGTTTGCGAACGTGATGTTCCCACTGCAATCTTGCACATGAGACTGTTCGACCAACAACTTAGGGCGCGGCACAATAACATAAACTCTTATCTCCACGTGAAGATCAGTGTGGTTCAGAACCGGTAGGAGAACCATGAATTCTGCCAGAAGAACTCTAAGAGCTTCTAATTGTGTAGAACCCTAACGAAAATTCTACCACTTTCTTCTGTTTTTACTGGTGTTTCCCGCGTTCTTCGTGGTAATCGGATTTGTAAATTTGCCAACATATATGCTTCCATTTCACCGCTCAAAATCACAAAAGTTACTGTTAATTATTTCGGCGCGATTTCCTTGGTGAGTAGGCGGTATCTGTTTACCACAGTTTACGGTTTTCCACAAAGCGAAATAAAAATCTGCCGTTTTGTTTGAAGTGCTTCATTTTCTCTAATGATAATGATGATGCTAAAATAAATGTGTATTTGATTAATGGGTAAGTTTAGGTCAGCGTATTGCTCGTTTGTCCTCCTTTTGTTTGCCTTGTTTAGGGACAGTTGTTTGCCAAGAATCTCTGAAAGAAACGTCCATCACTGTGCTCACACAAAGTTCTCATTTTTGCCTTCCATTTTCCATCCAGGCAAGAATGACGCAGGATTCGTCAATCTTCTTGAAGAGTTGTCATTTCCAAACAACTTAGATACGTCATACAAAACTGTCGTCCACTTTGGGCCAATGGTTTTGAAACGAAGTAGTTATTTCATCCGAGTTTAGCTGCACTACTCATTTTTTTCGGGTTCTGAAACATTGCTGTACGGAAGGTTTTTCTGGATGTTCCCCGACAGTGCGAACATCTCCAAGAAGCGAATCAGCGAGGTGGAATCAAAAGCAACATTCTCATGCGATTCAAAACTAAACGATAGTTGTTCCAAGTAACAGAACAAAAGTGTCTTGCCTTGGAAAGGATAGAACATTGACTAAGTTTAATCAATAAATGCGTGAAGTTGGAATCTTGCCAGAGAAGCGTCTTTTCTAAATTTACCGGCTGCTTTTCAATTTTCTCGCATCACTTCAACTTCTGTCAACATTTTCTTGTTGTATTGCTTCATTCAAAATAAAAACAGTTTCCAAAAAGTAACTGATTAATTAACGGCAAAACTGGGACATACTGAAGAAAAAGCATACCATTCTAGTAGCTCAGATGCAATAAACATGTCTTACCTCACCAAACCAAGTCATTAGTTAATTTTAACACCTGGACAGGTGTGCTTTTTGGCATACATAAGCAGGATCTAATAAACGGATTAATGGTTAAACATGAACAAATAATATCATACAGGTAAAAGACAATTTAAAAGGAAAATAACGAATATTCCGATAGGTTGATGATGTTTAACACTGACTTAAAGACAGCGGTCATCAGGCTGAAAATCTAATTATTGCAAAGTGATTAAAAGTGTCCTCCACGAGAACTTACCAACACCATCATCATCATCATCATCAAGGCTCAGCATTACGCAGCGCAGCTATTCCCGCTGACCGCTGCCCACCTTTTAAAGTTACACCTGTCATTGAAGAGAATGAGCATACAAGGTGGATAGGTAGTGGACGTTTACCGGCCCTAATGCCCAACACAGAACCGTTTTACTGTACAAACGCACCTTTTCAATCATTCTGATTCATCGGAAAATGGCAATATGATTTTCGGTATTCCCACTTTATTGCTCGTATTCACATTCCACCCTGCAACGTTATACGTTGATCTCCCCGTGACAACTCAACCTTCAGGAACGGAAACTAAGGCGTAGTGTAGTAGACGAAAGCTTGTCATACGAAACATGTGACTTAAATAACGAAGTCTACTAGGCTTCATTTACTGAAATAAAATGTTGTTACAACCCGCACCTAATACTAGATTCCAAGCTTTCCCAATTACTCACGCGGTCACTGCATCCAATCCCAGAGAAATCATATGGACGTAGACGATCGAAAATCTTCAAGCGATACACATCTGCGGCACGTAGTCTGGTAAACGTACAACAAAATTGAGGACTGTGCGACACATTTCACACGACCTTTTGCCTTGAGCCGACTCCACAATTGCTTCAGTACAGCTTGCACTGCTCCAGACTTGGACACAAGTGAGCTCACCTCTATTGCCGTGCACCTTCTTTGTCAGACATCTGTAATTTAACTGAGGCGATCGAAACATTAGTCCCTGTCCTTTCAGAATCGGTGGAAATACGATTCCCTCCTGAAGAGACGATGCGCGAAATAGTGCTGTTCCAAAAATGAACAAGCCAATGAAGACAAAACGCATCTAGACTGAAGTAACGATGAAAATATCTGTTGCTGTTTGATTTCGTTCACTTGATCATGTTTTGCGGTCATATTTTTCCTTTTTTATTAAATGCTTCTGCACGTAACATCCAAATGCTTCTCATAAAAATCTGCGCACAGACATGGCTAGGCAGAAGAAACAACACAAAAGAAAAAAGTGAACATGTGGCCCGTGCTGATAAGGCATTTATAACGCATGCTTAATTCGGCTGCAATTCTCAGATTGTCTAGCGCGACGAGTTATTGGCTGGCTTCTCAAAACGAAGTGGAAAAATTATCTAAGGCCATTACATTCTGCTTGTTCTTCAGAAAACCCGATCTGCTAGGCAGCAATGGAAGATTGGTCAGTTTTTAGACTGGACCAATAATGCATTCCATGGGCCTTTTGGTGGGTTCATATCCGCGGCCTAATTTTCACAAGCCTCCAATCCAGTCATTTGCAACAGAAAAGGCCTGTAGTTTGAAATCCTAATACCAAACGATAGGCTGCGATCTACGGCAACAGATTCCAATCATTATAGTATGACTGGCTGATATTTTATCATTCATGATAGGGAAAATCAAATACTAACCCGAATAATGGTAGTTAATTTTACCTGTTTCAATGCTTGTCTGAGTAATCTTTTTCGAAAGCAGTTCTTAAATTCCTGATGGAAACAAATCCACTTGAAATATTGCTTTTATCAAACTACATCAGTCTTTATTTAACCGACTTTTTAGTTCAGGTTTATTGGACCGCCATCGCATCTGTGTTTGTCATCTGCAGCTCACAAATCCCGTCATCGGTTTTGAGAGTGCATAGAGAAACTCCGGCGAAATGATGGAATTCCATCTCGCTGTGACTTCATCAAAGGCCTACTCCTTGAAGCCCAAGCATTTAGAGCTTCAAATTTCAGACTTTTGACTTTCTGATCTTTTGATCACTAAGGGAACAGATGGCAAGTTGCTGTCACTAGGATCTTCATTACTTCTGACATATTACAATTTTTTGAGTCCACAGTACCCCCGGGTTTTTGGTTAGTTTCTATCGCCTCCCTTCGCATTTTAGATACACCTAGAGACAAAAGGGATATTGTCCAACGGAGGTGCAATAAAGGCTTAAAATCTAATCCAAGTTATCAAGTAAGTCACAACGAGAACTTTTACTGTAAGCAAATATGATGTTCTAAGCTCACTCCGTTGGTCGTCAAATTTCAAAATGAAGACGTCCATTTTGTCACTTTGGCTAAGACGATGTCAATGATATGACAACGAAAGTTGCCCGCACACCTCCGAGAAACTAGCTGGTCATCTCTAACAGTGCACAGTGTCATTGTTCCCAGTGGATATTTCTATTTGCTCTATTGGCCAAGAATAAATCAGTTATTCATCCAGAATGCAAAACTTTATCTTGTCTTTTGTCTAGCCAAATGAAAGTTCATGACGATGATTCGACTTGAAAGGACTTGAAGACAACCAGATATTTATCTCACGCGGTCAGATTTTCATGTAATCTTAACAGAACTTGTTAATGTAAATGTTAGGACCACACATTTCACACCATAAGCCAAGGCGGTGCGCATTACCAACAGTCGTTAATACTACCCTCGCTAAGATTCACATAATAAATTCGTTCCAAAAGTCGGCGCTCAAAAATAGCTGTGAATGCCCCTTTCAGAAAAGTACAAACTATTTAGGCTTCTCATTTTACTCATTTTTGCACAAACTAAGTAAATCCGTTGCTTGGAATACCAAAATTTCATCTAACAGGCAATGCGACAAATTATGATTGATTGCTATTCTATCGGGAACGTAGATGCGTTAACAGAAACAAATAGTTCGATACTTCTGCTTTAGAAGCTATTATACTAACCTGTTTTTATTGAAAACGAGAGAACTAACTGAAAAATTCAGTTGTTACACAAAGTATAACACAATTGACACAAACAACAATAATAACAATAAGATTGAGGGTGTAATACTTCCCTCAATTCATTCTAGGCGCGTGACGGGCTCAAATATAGAGCAGTATTTCGATCACCATCTACCCTAAGTTTAACTTTGAAGTGGTGAACAAATATGGGTCAAAACAAATATTCATTTCATCGCATTCTTTGACCTCCTGTCTGAAAAAGTATCACCATGATTTCATTTCTCCAGGAAAAGAAAGGCAGTTTGAGTGAATTCAAAGCAAAATACTCGATCCACATTGATCACGACCACGCAAACGAGCTCTAGCGGTTGATTTTTGCAATCAAATGATTTCTCTTGCTACTCTTTTAGTAAGGTTTCATCCTTTCATTTCCGAGCAATTGTTTGTGCAAATTTCTCGTATCTTAATACGGTGTGCATCATACTTACGCGTAACAAGTATCCTTCGATCTCAATTTGTCTTTCTTAAGTGACTCATTTATTCCTGATCACAGTCACCGGGAAAGAGCGGTTAGAGAATATCAAGACCAAATGACGTAAGGAGTTTGGCAAAAAATCGATGCGCCATGTATTGATTTTAATTGACCGATTTGATTGTAACACTTGCCTTGAGAAAGACTACCCACGGTAGTCGAAACGCTCGCACATTGCATCTAACAACAACGCTGTGTCATTAACATTATATCATTCACAATTAAAGCGGTTAGAGAACTTCAAAACTTTCGCACCAGGCAAATTCATTGGTTATACTTCTGCTGTTATTACTGTTACTTGAGTGATCGCATAAATTTGACAAAAAATAAAGTATTCTAAAGATTTGGGTCCAGTTTGCATTGTCAGTTATCAAGCATCAGCCAAAACCTCCGTCGTCTGCGAATTGTTATCAAACATCTTAACTAAATTCAAGTTAGTTCATGCTGGACCAGCTAAATTATTTGTGGACCCTTGAGGGGTGTCCGCTCTACTTTTATGTAACCAGGTAGTAAACTAACACAAAGCTATATTTTCTTTCAAGTTTGTACCACTAAAATTCATTTCCCTAGAAGCCGTTTTATTTGCAGGAAAACGTAACATATGCACGTTTTGGGTGGGATGAAGTAAATCCTAGAAACCAGAATGTGTGACAGAAAAAATAAAACATTCTACCAGGTGTTCACAAGCGATGTAGGCAGAACCTGTAGATGCGATTTTGGAAAGCTTTGTGCGGGCATCACCGAGCTAGAACATAACGAAATGAATCAGTTGGTGCCTGACGAGACAGAGCAATTCAAGAAAAACCACGAAAGAATTATGTTTTATGTATAAATCTCTTGACAAAAGATCAAAAAGTCGGTTGTTGACTAAGCGGCAGGTACAAATGCAATGCTTATTTGGCACAGTTTGTGAGATGAGGTATGAAGAAAATCAAATTACAATTTAGCATACTGGTCGGCTCAGACCCACTTTTAATGAATGTGATGAATTTTAAAACAAGTCTGATAAAAAGGCACGCTTTGGTGCACAACATGCACGTGGGCGAAAACCAACACCCATTTTGCGCACCAAGGAGTCCAAAATCACGAATCCGGACTTCGCAGCAATAAAAGGAATTGCCCGCTAGGTGAGCGTATCCCGATTTCTTCTCCTTCCATGCGTGTTGTAATTCCGATGTGGAAATTGCCGCTGGATTTCTGCTTTTTTGCAGTATCTGGTTTTCCGTGCCACCGGACGACTGCACATTATGATTAACTCTACCGACGTTTACGATTGTGAACGCCTTTAGTTAGAAATTACAGAAAAATGTCAAGACTGATTAATCCAAACCAGAAGGTCTTGCCTATCATGTACTATCGTCACCAAAATGGATTGGCATCGTTCACATTTACGTGACGGTACAGACTGTGTTTTCTTATTTACCGCTCTTTTATCGTTGTATTGAGCTTCTTTTCCTTGTATCGAAAGTGCTCTTCGTTGAGTGTTCTTCTACTCGGTATCTGACTGACTATGTAACAGAAAAATGCCCAAAGTAAACTTCCAAGCACTTCCCGCAGTCGTCCGTCCGGTGGTAAAAATCCGTGTAGAAACCTTTTGACTACAAAATTCTACCAGTTAACCTAGCATTACGAACCATACAAACAGAATACGTTTGTCCAGTGAGCACTAACGCGCAACCGCTATTCGGGCAAGATTGACAGGTCGTGCCAAACACAATGCAGATCCAGAATAATTTGCAAAGCTTTACTTTTACAATGGATTTATATGCATGGGTCAAGCATCACAAAAGTTGACTGTCTAATACGAACAGCGATCACACAAAAGCCAGAAATTTATGTCGCATTAAGCCAACGATGCACATAGTCACTTCTCGCTTCAACGCAAGCTAACAATCAGTGGATCGTCCCGAATGACTTTCCTTGACACGGATAGAGGCACATTGCAATGCCCGCTTAGGTTTTGGTTCCGAGTCCCCATTTTCGAGATACGGAAAATATAAGTTGACATGACCGGAATAGCAGGTTCGCCAACCCTAAGTGTATGACTAAATAAGCACCTGTTCATGAAACCAATATCCTCGGATGTCATCATCCGGTGAACATCGTTCAGTAACCAATGACATAGAAAACTCCTCAAGTAAAGATTACATTTTTGTTCTATTTTATCTTCCAGGTGGCCCTTAACAATGACACGCTGAGGCGTTGCTGCCAAAAGTAGAAACATTTTGATCCTTTAAAAGATTTAACTAAAGCTTTAAATATTTCCTTTTGCTGGTATCATCACGAAAACGTCGACTGATTATAAAAGTAAGTATGTCCTGCATTTCAATTCGAAATACGAAACGAATAAATAAAGAACTTGACAGATAGGCAAGTAGACAGAAGGGAAGAAAACTACAGGTGGATAGATAGGTAGAAAAATAAAGAAAAATATAGATAGATAGATAGATAGATAGATAGATAGATAGATAGATAGGTAGATAGATAGATATATGGATAGATAGATAGATAGATAGAAAGGTAGTTAGACTGGCTTGCATGCCGTCAGGCCAACGCTGACAGGGAGAGGGGCACCTATTTTGTGGTTACCGTTTAGATTCAGACTTCTTTGCGCAGCTGTTCATTTGTGAAATGTCTTCGCCCTCGTTTTAAAGTCCTCAACTAGCCTATGCAAATTTTCATTAAAATTCTCCTGGGATTTTGTAGTCCTAAAATACATCGTTCTGTTGAATTCGAGAATCCTTAATCATTAATAGCAATAAAATTCGGCTTCTTTTTGGATGCGACACAAACAACATTTTGCATGAATAACTGCACATTTGTAGATTGCAAGTTGAAGGATTTTGGCTATTACTCAAATGTGTTTTGATTTTCTTCATAGATTGTCAGCTATTCTGACAACCGCAAGCGATTAGGGCTACCACAGTCACATCTCATCACCCAGAGTTACACGTCATGAAACGAGCAGAAATGTTCACTCTTGGGATTGCCATTATAAATGGAGCTTAAAACTCGGTGTCAAATATGTAGATGAGCTGAGAGTCAGGACTGTTCTGAAAGCAAACGCACACTTTGCATTTCCTACTGTGAAATTTCAAATCAGAACGACGATAAAGACAAGTCAAATTCGACATACTAGAACCAAGATTAAGAATATGAAGCCAGTTAAATCGGCCAAAGTTAAGGCAAGTAATCTAACCTAGTGATTAAGTGAATCTCTGTAGGGTGTGCCATTTTTATACCAATGAATGGGTGAATCCAAACAACGGTAACCCAATCAGGAAGGTTTGCCATGATTGTTAATTGTATTATATTGTATTGTATAGGCTTTTGCTTACAATAATAATGTCGCATTTCAGTCAAAGAACGTGACAGAAAAAAAAACGAAATAAAAAAACTGAAAACCTTTGGCCGGCGGTAGCCAAGCATATGAGGTCGTGGTGTTTGGACGTAAAGGTCGCGGGTTCGAAGTCTCCCACCGCCGGTCAATCTCCCCGTTTGGTAGCCCTCTGCTGGCACCGGCCCCCTTCCTGAAAAGTGATGTATATTGTTATTTCATTAATAAAGGAAGTAAAAGATGAAATAATGGAAAGATACACACATTATCTTGTAAAACTGCGAAAAACTCATCGAGGAATGATCATGGGGCATTATAATAGGTTGCTCAGGAATTCACCTAAAATATGATCACGGTATGTTAAAATGCGTGCTACATATGGGACATTGGAGTTTCTGTAGATATTTATTTTAGTAGAGATGGAACTGAAAGCGGATCGTGTTGAAATATTAGAGCGGCACCTTGAAAGGTCGTTTAGCAGAGGATGTTTGGGATCTGAAAGAATTTTGTGAGCAAATTTCTCACATGCTGATAAGTGCTGATCACATCGATTTAGGGACAACTCATTTAGTGGTATGAACAATATACGGCTAATATTTGATAGTCCCCGGCGAAGAATTTTAAAATCCTTCTCATGTAAACCTTGGAAAAATAACAAGAGAACAGCAGGGAAGCATTGGAAAAACATTGGTATACCAATCTGGAGATTGTGCTTTGTCTCATCTTGTAGTGCCGTCGCTTCGTGAGTTGAAATGACACCCGTCGGAGATTCTTTACACAGGTAGAAATGTGAGAAGTCCGCCTCAGATTTTTATCAATATTAACCCCTGTAAATTTCAAAGAATCAAACCTAGTGTGTTTTTGAGCTGATGGAAGAAATTTCGGATGTGTAGGCTGATCGAGAAAGAGAGAGAACAGACATTCGAAACAGTTAGATGAGTTCAGATTTAGACCGGCTCGTGCGAAGGAATCATAAACAGAGGATAGGTTGTTGGAAAAATTGGAAATCATCGTTGTTCGAATCGGCCTGAGAGAGGGCAACATCATCTGTATACTCAAAGAGATGACAAGGTTAGCTAGCTGACAAGTCGCTGATGTAAGTGGAGAAAAGAAACGGTGAAAGCCCAGCACCATGTAGCACGCCTGAACTGTCAATCAACAGTTTTGAAGTTTTACCGTCCATTCGTGTACACTGGGCCCGGTTGGTGACGTAATTAGACAGCCATGCTAACGGAAGCCTGGAACAACCAAATGTTTCCAATTTGTGAAATAGAGGAGACCGTGGTACCGAATCAAACGTCGTTGAATAGCCCAGAAAGGCGCAAAGCACAGATTCCATCGATGCATTTAGGGAATTACAAATGTGGTGAATGAGGAAGGCGATAGCGTCCAATGTGAACCTGTTCGATTTACACGCAAACGCAGGCGCTTAAGCATAACACACTCCGTCAGTTTAAGAGCAGATTTTAAGGCGACGTGTCGAAAGCGTTTTGCTGAAGCAGTGAAACTGCTAGATTTGAGGATGGGGGTAATAGTGACGAGTCTCTAGCAGTCAGGAATAGAAGACGAGTATAATGATGAGTTTGTCAGAATAGTAAACATATCTGTCAGAGCTGCAGCACCATGCCTTATACGAGCTGAGGCCAGACTGTCAAAATCAACCCATGCGCAGAAGATCGAGCACCTCTTCTCCAGAAAAACTTTTAGCTGTTATATCATCACCCGGTCCAAATATGACTGGGGTTTAAGTGGTAGGATGGCTGAAAGCACGATTTACGCTGTCAACTTCCACGGACAATTTCGCTTGCTTCTTCTTCTTCTTCTTACACAACAGTCAAATACCTAGCCATAGGAATCCGTTGCTGTTACCATTCAGGAGTTGGCTGGCGAATGTAGTGTCGATGAGTTTGATTTCATCTTTTATTAGAGTTATTCTGGGTCGGTAAAATAACTGTAAATTTAAATAAAACTTTTAGGTGAATGCTGTCCTTCATACTGTATCACAAAACATGCATTTCACCGTTTTATTCCGTTTGTATCAACTAGGATCTTATCAAACGGATTTGTTCAGCAACACTTTTTTATATCCTTTTACCGGCTACTTGCGGCACCAACCAGTGCAAAAGGGTAATTTTAGTTTTTGAGGTTTGCCAAATAAATGCTGACGAAAACTTTGCAAAGTACCTTGTTAAAAGCTGATCTTTATATCTCTGGTAATCCTGCCAATAATTTCGATTCTCGAACGGCTGTCTGGGTACATCTAAGTTGAATTTAATATACAAGTTGTGGGAGCTGCACACATCAGGGAGATAGAAGGAACAGCACCACTGTTGGTAGGCTTTGCGAGGTTGCCCGAACGGGGTGACCCGTTTCATGCGTGTGCGCTGCTGCGATATTGCTCTCTCTTTCTTGGATGCGGACGTTGAATGTTCTGAGCCCAATAACCACTGATGGTCTCATCTTGAGATGGAATTGGTGGCTGCATATGAGATCTCATGAGGCGTCACCGTGGACTCTGAGGCTATTCATGAAATTCACAAGTAACTGTCCGAGAGTTTTTCTTCTTGGAACTGAAGCCCTAATGGAGCAGCACAGGCTCACCTTAGGTGTGCATCATGTGAATCGGTTAAAACTTAGCCGCCCATACATAATGAAAAATCTACTGTATTTCCTTAACATTCTAAAAGAGACAACCCCAGGCGTGATATATGAAATGTAAATAGATTTTTCTTGAATACGATATGCACAAACTAGTGTCGCACCCAAAATCATACTAGGATTTATCCGAAACACGTCTGTGTTGAAAATGGTAACTCGTCTTGGTTAGTGGGTCTGAGCCGAATGCCAACATTTCACATGCTGTCTCAACGACGAGTAGGAAACTTGCAATCGCAAATTACAAGTACGTGAGTACCTTTACCGTCAGTCGTTGTGTTAAACCTTTAAAGATTCTACAATTAAATCAAAAACACCAATTCACGTTTTCTTGATGGCACCACAGCTGCCACAACTTCATGTAACGTTAATTTAGGTGTTAATATTTGCTTCACGCCTGCCGTTCCAGAACACGAGCTCATAAATAGCAGATTTTAGCATGTCCAGTCAAGTGTTATTTTAGAGTATTGACCTAGGAACTTAATATAAAAATAAATGGATTACACAGTACTACCTTTAAGAATAAATATTCCTAATGTTATCAAAACGAACTCTTCTCAGTGTTCCACCCAGGTAGTGTTTATTTTTCCTGATATGAACACGCCATGGTTGACCTTGTAATAAAAGTAACAAGTGCGTACATTGCTCGATTTTCTTAGGAGGTCTCAGTTGCTCCAAACTTACTAAACTTTTATGCTGGTCGCAATGTAGGTTGTTGGTTTCCCTGAGGTTTTGGTGACTGAGCTTGGCCTTTAGATCACAAACTGCAACCTAACGGAACGATCAGGAAACTGCATGCGCCGGAAGGAAGGAGAAACTCAAGAAAAAAATTACACAAGTTGAGTAGAAACAAACAATGAACAATCAGTCATTCGGATCGTTCTGCGATTGCATGACTGCTTCAACTTTATGCATCAAAGTTACTTACAAGTCACCCAAAAACCATGAGACGCATATCGAAATAAAAAGGTCAAGCGCATAAGCCAATACAAGAGGAAAAGCAGCTAATCTAGGCATGCAGAAAAACCAGTTATATGCAA
The DNA here is from genome assembly GCA_008360955.1 of Fasciolopsis buskii. Taxonomy (NCBI): domain Eukaryota; kingdom Metazoa; phylum Platyhelminthes; class Trematoda; order Plagiorchiida; family Fasciolidae; genus Fasciolopsis; species Fasciolopsis buskii. The sequence continues at coordinate 62,654 of LUCM01008842.1, read as the reverse complement.
AACGATGCATTCTTCTTCACACTCGCTCACGTGGTTCAGGGACATGTTCATTCTGCATTAAGTTGAAATTGTGGATCGATTAACCACAAAATTCTGAAGTGAGGTTTTTGCTACTTAGTACCATTCACGTAATCCAATTAGTGCACACTGTATCGGATTAAATGTACAAAATATGAGAAAAAAGGCTCAACTAGCTGAGAAAGACATAAATGAATCCAGCTGATGCAAATCACGAATTTCAATTCTTGTTTCACCTTTCGAACAGCATAACGGAAAATTCGCTAACTCAAGACAAAAGTACAAGTTCAAACATCTCAAACCTAATGATATTCTGCTGAGGGCAATAGTCGCGTTAGGTAGAGATCAAGTAGAAAAAGATTCCATTCTCAATTTCGAGGTTATCGAGGGGTTAATGGTCATAGTAAACGACAGATAACTGCAGACAGCACAAGGGCACTGATGATGTCACCTCAGCTGGTGGTGAACTGCATGCGGTCTAAGCATAATGCAGCGCAAATTACTCAAAGTTATATTGTTTGAGGTCAGCTTAGTTTCACTTTTCCAGACATCCTTGACAAGCCTGATCGTAAACTACCGGTAATTTGCATTAAATTTCTTTTCCAGTTTGCTTTCTTTAAAATAGGAGAGTATTTGCAGCATACGTTTGATTACTGGACTGTTTCATCTCTTGGTCAAGCCAAGAAGTACCCATATTAGGTCTCTCCTAGCATTTGGAGCTTTCATAAGCTAACTTATTCTTTGTCCTTCGGCGATATTACCCTCTGCTTTCCAGTTCATCTCAAGCAACATATCAGCAATAAAACGTAATAGCCCTGGGACCAAACATGATTCTAGATTCAGCTACCATACTAAGTTGTTTCTCATGTTTACCACTGAATATTTTATTCGTTTTTAAACCGCAGCGAACGAGTAAGTTGATTAATCGACCGGCTTAGAGAAAGATCCATCCCTCGTGATGTTAATTATGAAAACCACATGACCTGGTCAGCAAGGAGTATTCTTAGATTTATTTATCAGTTCAGTTTATTCGAGATGACAAAAAACGTCTTCGTGGGCGGATATAATAAGGCAGTCTATTTATTCAGTCCTTGTGTACTTGGTTGGGAAAGTACTTTGATCATCGATAAAAATTTGCTCTCAACGAAGAAGATAAACGAATTTTTGGATAGTTTGTGGGAGATTAGTTGAATGTCCACAAACGTAATCGAAAATCGAAATTAGACATGATGAATACGGCTACAATAACAGAATAGACCACCAGTTTATAGCACAGGAAGATCTGTAGAAGCAATCGAAAATTGTTCAAATCCCGCTTGAGGATAAAATCACCAATCCACTGGTCACCAGTGAGTCTAAGCAGCTTGGTAATCTTACATTCCGTGTGGGGCAAAAGTAGTCTCCAAATGCGATGATCAAAACCGCTATCAAGAAGGGTCGTACGAAAACGGAAGTACACACAAGCTAGTTCTCCCGTTGCACGTGAATTTCAGCGAGTATGAAATACACAAAAAGCTGTCTTCCATTGACAAAAATATTTGAAACTACAAATCATTGTTTATTTCACCATGTTTTATCGGCTGATTCGTTGAAGGTACCTAAATAGTCAAAGACTTGCTAAATCATGACGGTACACTCCATCTTTCATAAAATCAGCTTCAAGGAAGAATTAGAGAATTTTCTGCCCACTAGTTTGATCCCAGTGACGTTTTTCAGTTGGAGATATCAGTCAGTAGTGAAATGACGAAATTGTTCAAATCTATCTGGGTCATATGACACCAGTGGTTGTGGAAGGAAATGAGGAAAAATCATTCAGTTAAGTACGACAAACTGCAGAATGTCTGATATTGAAAAAATTTTCATCGAGAAGCACACATTGTCATCCGTGATATGCCCTTTTCATCTGAGAAAAGCTAGTCCTCATATCTAAGTTGATCAGGTCCAGTGAAGTATTGGATCCTTTGAGATGGCATTGCAATGCTAGCGCAGACTTGAAGCCGTAGACTTTGTCAGCAGTATTTGTCACATGCGGATGGATGAGCGAAATTTGCCCAGTGACACGCGACCGACTTTGCTATTACTTCAGCTAGTCAGGTATGCGTAAACCGCACTCCGTTATCCATTTATCTCTGTACTCGTGAATTTGTGCATTAGTTTCTCACTAACATCTCATTTGAAACAGTCGTAGAGTTGATTTAACCGTCACACGGTAGTTCCGCACGCTTTCATCCGTTCACGCTGCCAATGATTCTAGCTCAGCCCGTAGATATTTTTGCTTTCTACTCTCCAGTCAGTTGCCAATTTGGAATACTTTTTATCCAAATGACATTTCATAAAAGCACCTTTTTGTTTTCGCATTATAAAGAACGAACACCGGATTAGAGCAACAATCGGTGCATTAGGTCGCATTTGTTATCAGCTAAAGAACGTCATTGCAGACGCGGGCGAAATAGGTTGCGAATTTTCGTACAAACCGTCAGCAACCAACCGAAACGCATTGGCTGCTTTCTTAAAACAAGTTGAAAGATGTGCATAAATCAGGAAGAAACACTAGTGAATTATTAGCGCTAGAAAAAGAAAAGTCATCGAATCATTTTTTGCCTAAAATTAGAATAGTTATTCCAAAAGAACCTTCAATCATGAGTTTTTCTTAGGAGAGAATGATGACTCGAAAAGGTAATGTGTTAAAGTCACATAAATCCGAGAAACGAAAACAATAAACAGTCTTGGTTACTGTTTGGTCTAGCAAATTTTAACCGGACGGCGAGAGTCAACAAGTGGACAGACAGAATGTATTGCAGAATGAGAGTAAATGCAGACAAGGAGATGGAAAACCAAACGGATGCAATCAGCAGTAATCGTGGAAGCAAATTATGTCATTGAACCCCAAAAAGTGAACACAAACAAGCTTGGCAAAAGAGTCCATGCAGCTTATCATGACTAAACAATAGCCTAGCGTCTGGGCGTCTTTCTTGAATAAATTAGAGGAAATAACAAAGCATCGATAAGACAGAATCCGTGGGACATTCTGAAGCCTAAACAAAACTTTTTCAGTGGATTTCACATCAAACTGCCGAAGTCCGTAAATCTCAAAAGCAATCGCTGAATTTTTCCTTACACTATCCTGAGCAAAAGAGGGTGTCGATCAACCAATGCCTAAGGAAACCATTGAATTAGTTTGCACAATATACCCTAAGGGCAAAGTTGAAATTTAAATGATAAATAATTAGACGAAGAAATTGATCTAGATAGAGATAATATTTTAAACACTTGAAGGTACTAAAAAGAGTAGTTTCTAAACTTGTTAAAAGGTCCTCGTACACCTCGTGGCGGAAAAATCAACTTAAATGCTTGCATGAGAAGCATTTGGTCAATTTATAAAACCAGTCGATCACCTCGAGATCGTAAAATAATTATTATTACTAAATGGAGTGTAATATCATATCGACTCACTCCGAAAATCCGATAACTTATTTTAAAACTGCCAACAACAAAACAATTTCGGGAAACCAATTTCAATCCAGATTTAGGGAAGAATTCGTACAATCTTGTTATGAGGCCGATCGCTGCCACAAACTTTTTTGTCAGTCGTCCACTCCAGCTCTGATCCAGTCACAATTATTCAAGCTGGAATGTTCAGAAGACCTTGGTCTGATCAACTCCAGTCCGGTTACCCTTCGGGGAAAAAAATAGGTTCTTCAATTTGATTTCAGGAAGGAGTCATAAAAACTGTCCTAAAATATGAAATTATAAATGACAATAGGGAAACTAGCGGCTTAATTTGGAAAAATGCACTACACTATGACAGCTTGCACACTATGCACCTGATCTTCCAATAAATTTCAAAGATCTTTTGGGCTCACTTGGAACAAGAACCGCCTGAATTCGAGGCTAATCAGTCTCAGGCTTGCAACATCCCTGGCCAAAATAGAAGTAGTATATTTGACCAGTAAGCCAAGTTTGAAGTTAGATTCCGCGGGGAACAAGTCCTACTGAAATTGAGCTTGATTAGGTCTACATCTTAGAAATCAGATTTCAGTTCGTGGACTACTTTTTTCTGTAATCAATCCGTAAATGGCAAAATTTTTCGGAAAGTCACGCATTGGCTACTACAACGCTCAATGATTGACCGTCGATCTATCCACGATTGATCGAATACCTTCGTTCGGCATTCTGTCCGATCAAATTCTTTTCGTTGTGCTAAGTGGACCGTTAACTTCTGATTGGATTATTATTTTGCTAGTTCCGTGTCTGGCCTTTGCCCCGATCGATAAGCAAACAATGATCTGATTCAATTTTGCTCCTTTCCTCGCCACTCGTTCCAGAAGTGAGACATGTGTGTCTCATGGCACCCAAAACTGTTTTGCCTTCTTTAGCAATGACTACAATTCCTCTCTTAGAACTCGCATTTGAAGTTGCTATTTGTAACCAGACCTCCATTGTCCTTAATAAACATCTACCCCGAAATACAAGATGTTTTATTTATTTAATCACTGGTGGTTCAGACAGATTTTGAATTTTGCCATTTCATGGACGTAAACTCAGCGAACCAAGGTATTCTAGGTGGTAAGGTGACAGTAACCAGAAAGCACCATGCAGCTGCTTTTTCTAGGAAGGCCATCAACTGATAGGTGCTATATCATTTGCTGAAGTAAAACAAGCTACTGACAACTGGCCTCGAAAATCATAATGATCAAAACGTTTGACCCCAAATCGTTCAACATTTGCCTCAGTCCCAATGTGTGAGCGATGGCCATTCACTCCTGATGATTCTTAACTAGGATGATATAGCTTATTCCTAATGGTAAGTTGACGGATATCCCATAACATCTTACTGAATTCTACTCATATTGATAACTGGTGCTCTGAGAAAATCTACCAAGCGGCAACTCTCCAGTACGCAGTACGACTGTTTCGATTGTTCTGAATTTTTTGAATATTCGTTCTGGAGGTTTGCTGTACCACTTGATTGAATAAACCCCCCACTTTAATTGTCTTCTGTTAGATAAATTTCCAGTCTGTTAAACGGTTTAAAGTGATGTCGATTTTCTTATGCTTTGGGTGACCAATTGTGCCGCATTCCTCAGAATCATTGGGCTATCTCAGTGTTGCTTAAAGATTGAGTAAAAGTTACAGTTGCGACCGAACGAAGCAGCATGGGGGAAATTTGAAATGCATATCACAACTAACATTCAGAGCAACGAAAAAGGAAATTTCGAGGAATCCTTTTCTGGCTAATGTTTTCTTCTTGGAACAGGAGCCTTATTTTATAAGCATATGCCGTTTTAGCTGACCTGAACTTCTTTGGCACTAAATGCGGGAAGCGGAATTAGGCAGTCTGTTTGTTGTCTCGATACGCAAGCTCACAGGAAGGAGCTCATATGCAATGAATATATATATATGTATATATGCATATATATATATGCACAATTTCTTATGCTCAGTTGATCTTTCAGTGTGAATCCCCGGATTTGCTTAGCAAATTCCAATCTGTTATCCAAAGCTGATTCTATTGCCAGAATATCGTGTCACTGCTGTCCAAACAAATTAAAGGAGGCGACAAAAAGTAAGCGCTTTTTCAGTGAAGTATCAACTACTAACGTCCATGACGTGCTTTCTCCTCCATCATTTGCACTGTCCGAAATGTCTGAGTGACCGGAAGCCTCTAGTATGTGTGTACATATTTAAGTTATCACTTTACTTCCCTGCAGCCTTCAGAAACACATAGGTAATTAGAACATTCAAGAAATAACAGGATCGAATGACGTAGAGTGTATCGAAAAACCGATGCACCATGGATTCGTTTTTTATTGTGAATGATATGATGTTAATAACATCTACCAAGAACGCTGTTATTAACATTTATCATTCACAATAGAAAAAATTCAAGAAACATCCTAACAGAATGCGCAGTCTGAAAATGATAGGCCCATAGAGCATTAGTTAGCCGTTCACCCTGATCAGTCTCTCTTGTATTTCACACTCGATACGAGAATCTATAACGCCTCATTCCAGACAATATCCTACTCACTCAGTCCTTCAAAGCTGCTGAATTTTTCTGTAAACTTATCGAACTTCATTTGTCCCCTCCCGCTCCCTCGGGATGTTCGATTCGAGTGTACATATTTGCGCTCTTCTGTTCCACTTAAGTCACATCCTCTTTCACGTGGATAGCCTACAAAGACATCAGATTGCCGAAGATATCTTACCACGCTATCTGTTAATGAGGATGGTGAACAAACTGACTCTATTGGAAAAATAGAACAGGATAACAACTGACTTTTCCGAACTTGTACATCATTGTAAATGCAAGCTGTAGCTCTGATTTTCTCAATTTTGTAAACGACACATCTGCCAATTTCTTCTCCAAATCGTCACAATTTAGAAAATGGACTAGTAGAGATGCACCGTGTCCTGACACAGAGTGAGGCACCACAAATCAAAACAGATAACTCACATTATCCCTTTCACTATTGAAAAATTTGTTTCATGTAGGAAATGGTTTATAATCTAGTGGCAGTTGTTGGTTTTACTGATGAAATCCACTGAGCCAGTGAACATCTGTCACTTTCAGGTTGTTCGAAACCCACGTCGGTGCATGTCCGAAGTGAATGACTGGGGCCCGAGTCGAAGGCTGGTTACGAACGGTATACCAAAGCACACTAAGATCGGAAACCAATCTATGTACACGGACAGAGATGAAGCAGAAAAAATGGCGAAACTTTTTACCACGGAAATTCCTCGGGTCACCACACGGCAGTTTTGTATTCTTCTCCAGTAGCTCTTTTTGAAATGGCACAAAACGTGAAGATTTTGCCTTTGGACGAGTTCGAACCCACCACAGATACCAATCACTTCATTACAGCGAATGATGCATTACCTAAGTTATAATGCCACAACAAAGGGTACATCAGCATGTCCGTTTAGAGTAGCGGATTAACTACCGAAGCAACCCAAGTGTATGGAATCCATCAAAGTGAACTATTTGGTAATTAGGTTGCAGTCGCCAAGAATTCTCCATGAATCGACATCAGCTTGAGAAAGAAAATGTTCACTGAACCTCTCAACAACTTCTCAAAAAAAACATTGCAAGCCGATAATTTTCACGGAGTTGGGTTTTATCACTCCAGGTTTGATACTACTAACATGTACCAAGTAATCAAGCTCTCTAAGTTGTATCCAAAGCTTTGGTCGTACTTAGGCTACCTGCAGAGAAGTCATCTATCAGTAGAGGTCGATCGCTGTGAGCTAACGGACAATAACCGTGCAAATCATTGACGGATAGATGCGACATCATGTGGTGAAGTTGAACAAGCCGTTCAGAGCCTGCCCGGTAGCGTAATGGCTAAGGCGTTCGACTCAGAATCGTTCGTCCCGGGTTCGCGTCCCAGTTCGGGCGCGGTTCATATGCACTGCTCATGATTCCTAACCAAGATGAAACAGCTGTACGGTGCTTCCATGGTTTCTTTATGGTGAGTTGAGTGATGATACAACAATGTGGATTATTGCACTGAAATAAACATTGAATCAAATAAAATCCCGGCGCAGAAGTCATCTACAATGAATAAGCACTGAAACCCAATTATGACTCAGGTCCGAGAGGATCAAATTAAATTTGAACATATATAAGTCATTAAGCTAACCAAAACACTGTCCACGGTTTACTGGATATCAATAACACGTGGTACAAAGTTGTCTCAAAATCGTCTTTTTCACAACCAAAAAGAGATTCCAGTGTGGGAAAGGCTTTTATGACATGGGGTGACCGTACGCTACTCCTGAGATTTTAATTAGACGGGCGTAGTAAATGGCTCCGCAAACCAGTATTTTGAGAGATAAACTACGAAGCAACAAAACATGAAAATCTGCAGCATGGTCACCCGTTTCGAGGATAGTAGCTGTTGACCGAATCTCGCCAGTCTTTTTCAATTACGATGAATTCCGTTTGGTTCATCCTGTCGAGTGACAGAGGCGTCTGGTTAAGAATATCGACAAAGCGTCAGAAATATATCTCATAGGCCAAATACAGTGTTCCTTTGGGATTCCATTTTGCCCGTAAATATTGTGAGCTGGAAAATACTTGAAACGTATTGAAAATTCATTATCATCATCATCATCGTGATAACGCAAAAATCACATTAATTTTTCCTTCTGCATAGATAGCCTCTTTGAATGTCTGCGCTACTGAACACTATGACGCGAGAGTTTAGCGCAAAAGCTTTTACAATCCAGACAGCTTCGATTCTCTTTTTGTCACGGCGATCCCGGTTGAGAAGCAGTATATTGTCTCGCATTCTATAGGAACTTGATGCTCTTCTTACCCCACTTTCGTAATGAAAAATTCCCCTCATAACTTCCTACGTTTATCTGATTAATACGAAAATAGCTGTCACTTTTTGCACAAATGCTCACCATGTTTCTGTGAAGGATACTACTGTTTTGAATTACCCCTTGAGCAGCAAGACGTTTTGATGTTTCAAAGCATTTAGATGTATCGCCAAAAAAACACTGCAATGGGAAATCAATCCGGTTCCCATGAATCCTGATAAACCAGTTTAAACAACCAAATCTGAAAAGACATTTTCTGTCCTCCGGTTAACTCCTTTGGATATGCACAGCGCATTAAAATCAGTTTCCATGCATCTTCCACAAGGTAGATCGATTCATCCGTTTATTATATCCCCTATTAAACGTGTTTCCATACTCCTGATCCTCTCTATTGAAAGTCCGATCTACAAATTTTGGTCTGAAATACCTTTTATGACTAGATGTTTTGCCTTTGGAATGGTACATTGCTGCCATACGCAAATACCTTAGTAATCAGCCCTTTGCTTCCTGTGGGTGCTCGCTGATCGATGTAATAGGTCCCTACATTTTTCGTTATCACAAAATCGACTTTAACAACACGAAGTTCTCATGGTCAGCTGTTGCTTGTGCACCTGTTGTGTGTCTCACGGATTCATCTAAGGTTCAGCCACAGACGCTGAGACTAGGACAATATCCATGCGAGCTAATCTCTGACAACGTCGCCAGCTGGTAAAGTAACCTCGGTCTGTATGAGTGAAAAATGACTCGATTAATCTCAACTTTGTTGGGAAATGGGGAAAACGAGTGGAGGTCCAAGGTCATTTTTTTCATTTTTGGGTCATTGCTTTCTGCGACGTAGTCGTGTTCGGCTGGCACTTCATTATCATCTCAAAGCCGCTGGATACTGGACAGATTCCTTACGGGAGGAAAGCAACCGGCTTGGTAGTTTGTTTGCCACTTCGTCACCGACCACTAGGAGTCATGCACATAGAAAATCATTTTTGTGTACTTTGATTTATCATAGATTTATTTAAAGGTTTTCTCACTTACCTGGTGAACTGCCACTGTCAGATGCGCCGCAGTGGAACCGGAACCGACAAGCTCGTGTCCGCAGTCAAGCAGATCATCTTTTTCAATTAATTAGTCCTTTGTGGCAAATGTCGGGTCATTTCGAAACTGAATGAATATAACAATAGGCTGGCCGCAACACGACTGAATAATACGTCATTAATCAAAACATCGGTGCATCACATAATGTTTTCGATTGAAACTGTTACAGAAAATCTACCTGCAGCAACCCAGACTTTTTCTCACTGTTGATGAAGCAAATAAATTGCCGCTTAACCCGCGCCCAGAATTGGATGCTGAGGGCTGTTTGTTAACATCTACCATTCAAACTTTCTTGGCTGAAGCCTCTTTCAAGTACTCATCATTGAGTAATTAATATTACTCATTTGATTTATGCAAAGGACAAACAATCATTTCGGAACTGCACTCCCCGTTGGGTGATATAGCTCAGTCCGGCCTACCAGAATTAAGACCTTCGCTTGTCATGATGCATGCAAAAACGTATTTAAAAACTAACACCCACGGTCCCGTTTTGCATCACAAGATTCTGCAAAAGCTCACAATCCTGCAAATTTGTAGATTTCTGGCAGACAGCACGGTGAGCAGCTCTCTGGAACTCAAAACGAAGTGTGCATTACTAATTCTTGCTTACATCTTCAGCGTGAAAAATTGTAAACTGATCAACTTAGATAGAATCTCAGTGACTGATAAACCACAGCTATTCTATAGGCCATGTGAACACATTCGTTGCGACCGCCGAGCACTTAATTCAAAACGGCTCCTTCCTAAACTTTATTATCCCAGATTTCATTGACTCTGAGTCGTTCTCTTCTTGAATGAATCTAATGATACAAGAGCCAAGGTACTTAGAACAGGGGTCCTACTCAGTAAAGATAAATAGTCTTTTTCGTGTATATTTTACACCGGATTGAAACGAGACATGGTCCCAACGCAATAACACTTAATTACCATTATACAAACAACGATACAATAGGTTAAAACAATATAAGACAAGAAAGTAAGCATTGTCCTTATGTTTCCACCATATTTTCTAAATTTTTTATTCTGTTTTTGATGCGCTACAAATTTTACGAACAAACCTTAGAAAATTCACACTGGTGAGTTCTATTCTGAGTCGTGTACCTCAGCCTCAACAACTGACGATAATTCTCATAACTTGTAACTCAACCAGGAAAGTGAAAGCAACAATCCATTTCAAAAACGAAATTAAATTCTGCAATTCTTTGCAATAGATCCTGCACCGGCAGCCAGGCCCCTTCTGTGAGCTTTATTCAGCATGTACAATAAAGGATTTAGGGGTAAACGATGGTCAGGCAACTGAATTTGGTCACTGGACCTCCGTACACACCAACATTAGTCGTGTGATATTTGTCCAGTGAGACCCCTGCAACATCTTGGAGAGATCCTTGGTCGAGTGCAGAGTATCGTTCGCGATTCTCAGCATGCAAGGTCTGATTCTCGCGACCTCAAAGAACGCTGCGAACGGTACAGCATGTCTTTGATGAGATTCCGGACATCATGGAGAAGCCACATGTGCTCTAGGTTTGCATAAATAGTTTAGCTTTCCTAATTCGCATTGTGTCTTCCCTCCTAACACCACCATTTTAATTAATCTTCCTTATTGTCACAACCAGACTTCACCTTGACGTGGTGTGACGGTTCGCGTGCCTCCGTGATCCAACGAGCTATACAGGATGGCTTATCTCAAGCCGAAGATCTAATCATGCCTGGAAGATCAATGGGTAGAGGCTTGACGAA
>LUCM01008842.1:6954-48964 GCA_008360955.1 Fasciolopsis buskii | reverse complement strand
TTAGTAGACTACGCTTGTCTGAGTTTGGTCACGTGTTGCGTATGACGAACACTCGTCTACCATACCGTGCCTTATTTTGTGTTCCTCGTAAGGAATGGAAGAGGCCATGTGGAGGCCAACAGATGACGTGGCAACGGGGGATGAGAAAATGTACAGCGAACTTAGGTAGAGTAGGTGTCTCGCGCCTTCGTGGTTGGGGTGCGAAAGACTCGTCGACTTGCTGGCTGGAGACACTGAAGGATATGGCAGTGAACTGTGAACAGTGGCGACAGTGCTTTCATTTCCTATCGAATCAAAATGATTGAAAGAGTGCGACTGCACAATTAGACTGTTTTCCGTATGTTGGCTGCAGCGGCATCTTATCTTTTCCCGCCTGTGTAGGCCTACGCCATGTTCCCGTTGGATATTTAATCTTCTTATGGAAACGTAACTTTGGGGAAAGGCAGCGGTCAGTGAGGCTCGCCTTGCTGTTTGGCGCTGAACGCTGACGATGATGATGATGATGATGGTGACTGTCTGCGCACTGCCACTCAGCAAGACAATATTATCAGTACACTCAGCGAAACCTTTTTTCTGGAAGAAGTCTAACTCTGCCGTTAATAAGGTAAAGCAAAGCATTTCCATTGTTTTGTAGCACATGATCAACGCATACAAACAAAAAAGTATTTCACAATTTTTCAAAATCAAAGCAATAAAACAGCGAAAATAATCTGCAGGCCTGTACATATATATATACATATATGTATATATATAATAATAACTAGATATGGCCAGATATGTTACATTCCAAAAGCTTCTTTGTTACTATTCTGAAAGTTCAGGCCAGTCCGAGGTATACAGAATAACCAGTAACCATCGCGAATCTGTGTACTGATTTCTCCTATTACTTGTTTACGCGGACCGTTATAAGGTCAGTCAGACAGCAGTGACCTTGGTTTCCTCGGTACGCCCGTCCATACATAAAAATGGGATCTTAATAGCGCACGGAAGTTTCGCAAGCTTATTTTGAGAGGTCTAAGAATTTAGCCCAGCCTATATTTATAAATATTGACTAGCTCGTTTGATCCAAAAGGGGAATTTATTCCAAAGAGCATTCTAATCACGATTTTACGTTAACTGGGATTTAATAATAACTGCTTACCATGAACCAGATAATTTTCACTTTGACGGGATATTCATTTACGTGAGATTTGACCGTGTGTCAAGATCATCTGAGAATGATGCATTAGTCGCTTACACTGTTATCGTGACCGTCAAGCAATGAAGGAGAAACAGTGAAATCTCTCGAAACTGCAACTTAGGGACTAATGGACTGATTATTAATCTGGATCAGTCTAAACTTTTATGCTTCAACATATCCAGTTATTCAAACTAACCACGGCAAGAGCTTGCAAAATAACGGGCCAAACTCATGTTTTTTAGCAGGAAGTTCATCATGTTCAGAGACAAACACAAAATCAGTTACTTGCTTGAAAACATTTTGTCTATTCCTGTACCTATTCCTGATATAGATCGTTATCAGTGTCTGACAAACCCTCATCCTACTAGAGAGGAGAATTATCCAAGTGCTTCAACTGCCAGTGGATATGAAGCTTGTGTAATTCAGACAAAATAACAGGAAACCTAGTCGTCGGGCACACGAACTGGGTGACCTTGTGGGTGCAAAACCGCAAAAAACATTTCTAACGGAAAATTCTTGCAAGCACACGATTTACACTCTTCATTCCATCCGAAGTTTTCACCCTAGCATGAAAGAAATGAGAGAAGCGCCTGAAATCGGTCAACATAGGAGACCTATTGGACAGGATAACTTGGCCATTGTGATGACGGAGATACTCATGGAAAAGTAAGAAAACATACAATACAAGAACACAGTAGTTTTCGTGAACGTTACACAGAAATTCACTGAGTTTGTTACCCTTCATAAAGTGCTTTTCGTCCAACCGGCGGTATATTTTGCAACATCACACTTAGTTTTATACTATGGTTATTATAATAAATATACTACAAATTAAATCTTGTTTTTATTTAAAGTGTTTGATATTCAATCGTTAAAATTCGATGAGCTATCTACAAAGTGGTCATTGGTGCCAAAATTCTGAAACATCTTCGCTTATGCGGCAAAATTACTTTCAAACTCGATTCGCTAGCCGCCACATCAAAAGGATCAAAAAATTGTTGAGAGACGCTGGGGAGTCCAATTACTAGTCTTTATCAATGAGCTATTTCTAACAACACAGGCCTCATAGTGCTGCAGATAAACCACACTGTTCTATCCTAGTGGAGTTATACATATACTGAGTAGGTGGAATATCGGTTAAACTAATACATGTGTTCTTCGAGTAAGACCAAATTTTGTGGTTCATTTTCAGGGATCTTTGTAACTTGGTGATGCATGAAAAGAATTCAGATTCAATTAGTTGGTTCCGTATGCAATGAAACGTTACGCACTGAGGCGGAACGTGTTCACGAGATGCATATTGTTTGATTTTCTTTGCTTGGGAGACAGTACATGGGGGTAAGAAAAGATGGGGCGAAAAGTGGCAGATTCCCGTTTGCATTTTCTATTCGCAACTAAGTGTCAACGAAATGAAATATTTTCAAAGTATTATGAGGGTAATGGGACATGAGCGATCATTTTCTCTACTCACTGCACTGTCAAGTAATGCTACATTGATCTTCGGATTCTTTCTTACTGTTTTTGGTTCTTCCTTGTGAATCGGGTTATGTATTTATTTATTGAACAATCTGAATACAGAGACCGTACCATCACAATTCGGTCGAAGAACGAGAACAGTGAGCGAAAACGGGAAAGAGAATTACACCAGATATAAAGTTTACAGCACATTCTAGTTCTCCTATTGTCCATCTGCAAATCAAAAGCCATGCATCCTCTTCAGGCTTCGTACCACTCTGCTGTCCAAACCGAATTAGGGATTTGACTAACGGGACCTTACGCCAAACCTTTATTCCAATGGTTTGGCTCACAATGTAGCTGGAAGATCTGAAAGTCACGTAAACTACTGGGGACTGTTGGCTGGTTGTCCACTTCATACGCTCTTCGGAAGGTGCTAGACATCTTGGGTGCCCAGTGCACCCCTTCATCATGCACGAAGATGAGTAAGCAACCGAGTGTTTCGTACGCCGCGTGCGGTTGGTTTGGAATCAGGGTTTAAACGACTAACCTAGATTGATTATAAGTGACCGGTCAACCCGGTGGAGAGAGTTGGACTTTCGTCTTCATCCTCCCACTTTAGTAGGAATACCTTTGCCACGATAAGGCACTTCATAGGACTTCCTCAGACAAAGCTGAGACGCCGGTCACTTGGGAGCATTTCGAGAGGTTTTCAGGACGAGCAGCCCACACAGAACCTACAACAATCACCCTCGACCATGGTGAAGCACTTGAAGGCGCGAAAAGTGAAAACTTGCTCGTCTTAACGTTTACATTCTTAAGTCCTTTGTTCTCAGAATCACGACAACATCAAATACATGTTTGGTCTTACATACCGGTCGGTACCACGTTCTGAACTTATGCTAATTGAGCATCTATTACAGAGTTTAGTGTTTCTTTTGGTAAATATGGTTAAATTTATTTTATTCTAATTATTTAATGGAGTGATAAGCATAAATTATACCAGTCCATTAAATTTCTTTCACAGACTAAACATCCGTAGTCCAACTGGTAGCAATGAAATTTCACCAAATTTTTCTCACTTAGTAACTCAGAATTTGGGCAGTCGTGAATACCCAGGCACATGATTCACTAATCCAGCTGACTCTGAGTTTATTGTAACTTTCGACCCATTCGGTTGACGTTCCGGGAAAAACCTATTCCTACTTACGTCACCACCACGAAGTATGTTGCCCGATTACCGCCAGTCAAATTGCCTAATGAAGTTGTACTTTCTGTGATTTGAGCTGTGCACTTGCCTATACCGCAAACACAGAAAGATCAAACTCGGAAAGCTTGTATGGTTAATTCCAGACTAATGTTGCCAAAAAGGACCAATCTCGGTTATGGCGGGTTGAATCAGGCGTGACACAAACATCGCTTATCCAGAACAAGAAGCGAAGGAAAACCACAAAGCCATTGACTTTAGAGCGCCCAATCATTCGACGAATCAGTAAGTTTTTGACCCAACCTACGAAGCCAAGTTGGTTGATCGGCTTTCAAGAATCACTCAGACTGACACAACCAAGCCAGTCAAGTGGATGGTACCCATCTCTTTACATCAAACGGACTGGTCAGCCAGTGAAGATTTTCTTAGAATCCAGACCGTCAGTCGGAAAAACCAATTCCAGCCAAAGCCAAATAATTGGGTTTTGTGGGCATTTCCTTTGTAATCGCAAGATGCCCTGGAGGTGAATCGTTTTAACACGTGATCCGCCGATTAGATAAGGGACAAGTAATCGCCAAACAGTTGCAAAGATCTCAGCTAGAAATGTCTCATACTAGTAAATCTGCGTAACATGCTACCTGCGCTAAAACCCCGTATCTGAGATTATGCACTTGGCTTTCTTCTTAAGATTTATCCTTACTGACTGACGGAAAACTCTTGAGTGGTCATTGACCGGTGTGGATCGTGAACTACACTCGAAATGAGATGACAACACTAAGCTTTGTGTTTTCTGTAATTTATGTTTATTTACTTTAGGAGATTCTTTAGTAGTATCTCAAAAACAGCGAATCGATGAATAAATTTCACGTTTAGCCAACATTAGGTCAGTCAATGACAATTGTACTATGGAGGATTAGTTCCAGATCCTAACAGACTATGCTGAAATGCCGCGACCTATCGAACCACTGACCCTTAAGTTGGTAAATATAACGAAACATTCAGGTAGGGCTGAAATGAATACTGAAATCTTCTGCGAAGTGGAAAATTGAGGACAGGATATACGAATTTCAATGAAGCAATTTAGAGACGAGAAGAGGATTGGTTTGCCTTCAAGGAGCACAAGAGGGGCGCAAAAATTTGAAAGATTCGGTGACTATCCAGATTCAGAGCCACTGGGCCGTAATTTTATTAATGATTGTTCGGCATAAAAAGTGTGTTTTCAAGTGAGACAGCGCCGACTCGGTGCATCTCGAATTTCGCGGAATGGAAAAGTGATTAAGCGAATGTGGAATTTTCGTTGTTCATCGTCACATCCAATCAAGTGCGTGTTTGCTCTCAGTTGGACTTGTTTTTGTGTAGACTTCAAGATCTCGTTATTTGAAAACTAAAACCGCCGGTTTTATGGTAACTTGATTTCAGTCAGTCACATGACGGGAACGTTCTACTCGTGATAAGTATGATGCGAACTGGCCAGTGAACCTCGCAAATCATGCAGTTTTGATGTCGATTATCAACAAAACGAAATAGTTAAATTTCCAGTTAAAAAGAAGGGATAGTGGAGGAAAACAAAATCGTTTTACCGTCCCATAATACAGACTTTTCCTGCTCTGTCCCGTGTCACTGTTGTAAGTATTTCAATCTGACGGCAAAAATTAACAGTGTCGTTTCTGGCTGTGCGTTTACAGTTGCATGATCTCTCCTCGAATTTCATGCTGGTGTACAAAATTTTTAACTCGGAATCCAAGGCGAACAAAAGTGTTACCTAAAATAAACGATGAATTCCGTTAAACCTATCTTCCTTGATGCACGGATTATCATTTTGTTCGTGCAGCAAACGAAAAGTCAAGTTGCACGTGCTTTGTCTCTACCTTCATCCCCCTAGCGTCAATATCATTATATACTTCGTTGTTCAATGTCCACAAACTGGACGGTAATTTGGATGCAGGTGACCGAAAATTTTCGTCTTGGATAATCGGAATTTTTTCAATCCACCATCCGTGTGAACAACCGGTTCACTCTGCGTGTATCCACAAACAGGATCAACACGCTTTCGGCTCGTTAACCTGGTACGTAAACGAACGAAGCGGAATTCTCATTACCCGTAAGTCACCTCACACGCGCAGTGGGTATCAACAGCCATCCATACATTCACAAAATAATGCGGGACCGAGAGTTCATGTGGATCATAAAGCCAAATGAAAACTGTGTTGATTTTCGAGGGTTTGTGATGTGATAGTACATTACCATCTTGTAACAAGGATTTACTGTTATTAGTTTTGCGGTGCTCATTTTATATCAGTGTTATTGCATCGATAATTTGATCAGAATATTGTTTCTGCCTAAAAATGAAAGATCACAGTCGTCGTGATCACTGTAACCGGTGACGAAAACTAAGTTCGTTGAAATTGTAGTGTGATCATTTAATAGCTATTGATAGTATTTGATAACCGTATCAAACAGTTTCAAACAGTTGTTCATTCTAAAAGCGATGAAAAATGTTTCCTTACGACCATCAAACATTCGAATGGTATACAACCTATTTCGATGTTGGATGAATTGTGAAACTGCCTTTAATCAACTGAAGAAAGCAAGCTGCCTTTGGGCCGCGAAACACAGTCATCTTAGTGTTCCATTATCGAGAAATGAAATCAGAGGACACGAAATTTGTCTATGAGACCAGTGGTTTACACTGCGCATCCGGACGGGATTCGAGTGATGCGCCTTGTAGACTATGGCAAGTCACGTTTTCTAAGCATTATTCTTCGTGTTTTTGAATGTACTGAACGGACACGCGACCATGTGAATGAAGGCTAACGCGTTAAATTGGCCCCAATATAGACAACCATCCAGTCACAAATTCCCATGGGATATTTATTTTGATCCACTAGTAGTCTGATGTCTCCACTTCCCCACATACCAACAGATTGTTTAGGCAAATAGACAGAAAATAGATAAAACAAAGAATATGTAGTAAAGTTACAAGATTAGAAGAAACGTTTCTTGATCGAAGTTACAGCTCAGTGAAACTATTTTCTACTTTCAGCGGCATTGGCATTTTGTCACTTGGACCAGATTTATTAATCGATTATTTTCTGACACGAATCCACATCTCCAGTCCAGATTCTCTGCACTTGTTCCTCGTAGGCGCGATAAGTCGAAATTTAATTTTCTTCTTTCACGTATCTCCGTGTTCATGGCAATGGATAATTCCTCTTGTATTATTAAATCAATTACATATTTTTACTCGCGTGTACACACACACACACACACGTATTTTCCGTCAACTAATTTGTTCGTCTCTCTTGACTCACTTCATAATTTGTCGGATTTGGATGCACCAATTACTGTTTGAACGGGTATAATTATTCGTTTTCTGTCTTTCAAAGGCAATAGCTGCAATCCTTCGAAAAGCGACCAACGGAATTTAGAATACAGAAGAATAGCTGTTAAACTTTGTCTTGACTACTCAACCAATATTTTATGGTGATATGAATTCCATTTTACTCAGACGGCGTTTAATTGGTGACGTCTGTCAGAGCGAATGGAGCCCCCGGATTAACATTTAAATGTCCACACAATGTGTTACTTAAGAATATGCATTTCCTAAAATGACAGCCTTGTCGATTGAGAAGAGTGCTAATGGCGATAAACATAATCGAGACAGATTGTTATCTAATAAGTCAAATGCACTTTTCACCTAAATAGAATCAGCTTGCTGGTGTGTCAGTGCATTAAATGCTAACTTTAACTTTGCAAATGAATGATTAGTTTCAATTAGTCGGATACGACTAATTTTCTCTTTTTTTGCCTGTAATCAAAGACAAAAATGCAAAATTTATGAAATGAATGAATGGTCTAATCAATTTTTTGTGGACGATGAACTTGTCGTCAAACAAAGGATTCGAATCTAGGAGCACGAGGACCAAAATTAATTTTGATTCAAGCTCAAATTTGGCCAGTTAGGATGCACTGATTTAACCGGCAGCGAATTTTCAGAAATATTCCAAAAACAACCAGTTTCTCTACTCGACTAAATTCTTCCGTTTTTGGCAACTGAAGCCACCCTCCGATGACGCGCTAGCAACGGGGATTTTAGAGTGCAATTTGATATCCGACCTATCTTAGACTGGACAAAGCAATTCCTTATTCTTTCACTCTTTCCTCCCATGAAAGCCTGTTTCAGTCGTCTAACTGAAAAACCAACCTACAATCATGCAATTCCGTGAAATTCCATGCGTTCATTCTAGCACCCACACGTCTGGGCGTAACCAAAGTAGGTTCTTTGAGGAAATGTACCTAATTTTAAAGTATTGATCAGCTTTTGTTTTGATTCTTGAAAACAAAATAAGTGTAATTCGTGATTCTACCAGTAGCTCATAATTTAGTTTCTACTAATTATAACTTCGGTCAGCATCGTGGATATTTTTGTCAACTAAATAACTCAAGAGTGTACGTGGTTATAAGACCACCTCTGTTTGATAACCCAAGCAGATTCCTCATAAGTGTTCAGAACAATGCAAGGCCACCAACATAGGGATCGTCTGAGCTCTGATTCGGAATGCTTCTTCACCCAAACTGACTTGGCTCACTGTAACTCGGTTCGCGCTGAGAAAGGAGAAATTTCTACTAACTTATCTAGACTGGTTCTCAGCGATCCGGTCCAAAGTAGCATGACATAGCTCAACAAACATTTCCAAGTAGCAGTGATTGATGAGTCAATTTTCGGTTGTTGGAAATTGGATTCTTGCAGCTTCGGTGCTGTCACATTGGGTCAGTAATCAGGTTGACAGCTTGGTTGAGACTCGGTACAGCTTGAAATTATGAGGTGAAGGACGACATCTGAGCAGACTTCAGGCACACTGTGCTGCGTGTTCCCTGGAAGTCGTCTAATCAAGTCCCAAAACAAGGACAAATTGACAATGCTGACCTCGTGAGTGGTTATTTACTCGTTTAGATGCATTTGTGATGCATCCTGTCTAGGTCGAACGGCACAACAAGTATCTACCGGAATAAAGACCATCACTCACCCTGGCTAACCTGCAGACTTAGTTGATACTGGGATTAGGGTTAATCCGGACACGAAATGCACGCTTGTCTATCGTGTCCCCCTTGACCGTTCAGCTGCTCACACTGTAAACATCAGAAAGTTAGCCCCGGACTTTTGAGCACAAAATAATGGCCCGGACACTACAAACGCCATCTGATACAGTTCGCCAAGAACGAATGCGTCTGTCATTAGGTCACAGGCTGCAACCAACCATGTGATAATGCACTTTGACTAACGTGAATCCCCACCCTGGATTGGTGCTTTTCAGTTCCAACTGCATAATCTGTTTTATTTTATCCCCACGTGATTTGCAAATGGCATGAATGTGAATTACTAAAACACGATTGTTTCCTTAGACTGTTATTTTGCAAGCTTTCATGGGCATTTTTCAGGTGCTGAAGCTTAACTGTGTAATTCTGATCATCCTGGAGGGAAGCTGGAGGCGAGTGGTAACATTATTCCCAGTTGGACAACACAGGTTCAGATCTTGGGTACATGGGGGTGTAAACGGAATGATGATGAGCTCTGGTAAGACTGCCCTGATGACTTCAGGCTTGGGCGTGAAACGTGGAGTCCGAAGGATCGTCAGTTAAGCCCAGGATGTAAAACATAAGGACCGCAGCATTTCGATGTTTTAGCCGGTTGCATCCTTCAGATAGCAGATTCGCTGTCTAGAAAGCGCTTAATTAAAAACAATGCAGCGTAAATGTCATGCAGCTGTCGTTCAGTTTATCCTTTTTGTGACTGTACTGATTCACCTTCAGTGTTCCCATGACAATTACCACCGATTTTGAATGCCATTTTGTTTATTCACTTCGCTTATCTTTGGTGTTGCATTTTGCTCGTCGTTCATAATCCTCCAAAATATTGCGAACCGCCTCGCTCAAATTTCCCATGGTACGCCAAATTTCCAACCGATACTCTGATGCCGAATAAAACACCGATTCGGGACAACTAATAAGACATGTCAAACGGTGCTGAGGATGCCGTGATAAGTCATCGGGCAGTAAATTACATTAGATTTGTTATCTTCCCTATCGAAGCCTTGTCGTCAAACGAGGAATCACTTAACCGGGCCGGTTAGGGAAACCACGCATACATAAACAGTTGCAACGTTTGTTTGTGTCAGCGATGTTCAGATACCACCGCACGGATGTGCGCAGATCCTACTACAGTTGTTCCGACCAGCTGAACCTAAAATGTACATGTAGGCGTGGCTAGACCATTAGCTGTCGTCTCCAACGCTCATCCTGTGTGCGCCGATTCAGACTTCATTCATATCAGATTGAATACAAACAAAATGCCTTCGTGCTGCTGGAAATAAACTAGCTAATCCCAATTTCTTCCGGACGATTTACATTTTGCGTTGGAATTAAGTGATGAGATGCTTTGACGAAAAATATTTTTGCTTAGAAATTGTAGAAGGTAGATAATTTCCGTTTTTCGTCTCCGTTCCCTAACAACCAATAGGTTAGACACTCTCGGTATTCATTTTGTCTAATTAATTACCAGTAATTATTTGTAGATTCACGAATTTCATGCAAACTATCGATTGTCCAATGTATACACAGTTCGAAAAAGCATGTTCTGGCGCCTTACGTTACTCCAGTGGAGCTGATCAGAAATCAAGCGTCCTCTCGTTTCAATCGATTGGAGAACGCGATTGCGCTAGAAGTGATGGTATTGAAAATGTGATGACTGCAGCTCATTTTCTATCGTAAATTAGCTGAGATTTATTCGGCCGTCCTATCTAGCCGAAAAACATTTTTGCCTGTAAGCCGTAAACTTAAGCGAATCGAAATTGTGAAATGTAGAAGTTGGCAACCATCCCAGAGGATCATGTGACCTTGATGCATAAATCCATCCGGGTCCTGTTTGGTCAAACGGCCATGACTGGGACGCCTGAACCTCAATGTCTCGGGTTCGAATCCCGGCAATGCCAACTGACTTCTCCTAAGGTATTGACGACAAGGCTTTGTTTTATTAGATCCTACTACATTTTGTTTGCCGTTATTACTAGTATTAATTGGCACAGTGCTATTCACGCCGTAGCTCAACTCTTTGTTTTGTAGGCTCCCTATCCAACAATGGAATTCACCTCGCAACATTTGGTTCTTCCATTAGGTTAATCCAGATGGTACGGAGCATCGCCAGTGGACCTTTCCGAATTCGCCTACCAATGCGTTTCACATTTATTGCATGCATTACATTGTTCGATAGCACACGGAACGTCAATAGTACGTGGTTTGTCACCGGTTCTGCCGGGCCGCAGGTTGTTGAGACATATCAGCTAGTTTCCATGAATAATATGAAAGACATTTGCAGTGCTCGTTTGTGGCCCCCAATTAATTCTCAAATTTCATGGCTGATGACTTTGTTTTGTTCCACGATCTTTGGTTTCCTCCATTGGAAAGACTTGGTGATTACACCCTTCTGACGGTCTTCAAATGTCGAGTTGAAAATGGAGTTCAGCATTCAGACGAAAGCCATCAGGCAAACATGACAATATCACCAAACTAGTTGTGGATGTGATTGTAATTCCCAGTTCCACTGAAAACCTAATCAAATTTAGGATTGTGATTACTCTCCATTTTGTTCTGCATAAGACTCGTGGACTTGATGCCCATTCGACCTTCAAGTCTTTTGGAAATCTTCATTCATTCTGTAAACTCGATAAAATGAAGGAAATCCTCGCAAACTTCGAAAATGGAATAAACTTCGGGCGGTAAATATTTATTCACGTAATATATTAGTGAAAGTGAAAATACTTGAAGTTTCTCCAAACGATTACAAATGAACGTAGGAACAGGGAAGCTTCATCAGAAAAATCACTGTCTTTCAGTCGCATGCCATTTTTCAAATTATTTTGAAAGTGTTTTAAATTTGTTAGATATTTCGCTGGAAATAACCAATCCAACGAGGTTTTCTTAATAAAAATAAAGAACAGGAAAAACTTGCATTCGTTAGAGCGGTATGTGTGCAGTCGGTCCAAATCACATGGAAGCGCGTGCTCGAAAGATGGACAACGTTTCGGGCCTTCGCAAAAGTGGTCTCTAGAACCAAGTCGGATGGCCATTTCGAATACTTTCGACGTAACAGGCAAACCTTAACTTGATGCTGGAATTTGTTCAACATTTCAAGCAGATCAGAAAACCATCGACTAAAGAATCGTCAAAGAATTTTCTCCTGCCGCAGCTACGATTGACTAAACCACGAGTGGGGCTTAGGTGAGGGTTTATGGGCGTAGAATAGAAAAGTGGACTAAGAAACTGAGAAGTGTAATACTTCTATTGTTTGACTTCTGCATATGGGTTTTTCTGTTGGTGCATGAATAATCCCCACCTGATCTCGAGCAAGTTGCGAATCAAGCTAATACGTGAACACAATGCCAAAATTTTCTAGGATATATTCATATCACCTGGAAAATCCTGGTCTAAGGGAAACTGGGAAATGTCGGACTAAATATTAAGACAGCTAGTCCGTAAAAAATCGCCAGATGGGCAGGAGCAAGCAGAATGATGCAATGAACATGGGAGTTCAAACTAGATCTATGCGAGCAGAGTATTCAGGCAGCAGAGCGAACGATTTGATGAACAACAACGTGACACGTTTTTGCCTACAAGACGGCATAGGCTTTTGAAACGAATCAGGTTAGAATCCATAAATAAATCGTTCCTTCGTTGAGTGAGATTTTGCTTGTCTCTACTGTTAAACCAGTAATTCTGGGAGAGTTCAGAAGTTATTTTAATGAATGACCAATTCAGCCTTACCTGATGATAATTTCGTTTTGGATTAAATTTATTTCAGCCGAATTCGGTCCTGTCAGCACTGTTTGCTGTCCATTTCATGGCCAGAATCAATGGGAATAAATACTGGCATTAGATATTCAGTCAATATAATCCAGAAAGCAAACAAACTTTCTTACATTAGAATAATATTATGAAATTCGAGGGATGGTTTAAAATTTGGTCCATAAACTGCCGCTAATCATTTCTGTTCTGTACTGAGGTTTCTTCAACCAACGCAAAAAAATATTCCTCAGCTGTAAACAGTTAGGAGACCTGTTGGTACTGTGGTAAAGCCAGCAATCCCCAAGTATTGAAATCAGCGGCCGGAATGGAAAATAATTTCAAAATCTTCCGCTGATTTGGCTGGAGAAACAGAAGGCATTTGCAAAGGACTCTGTCACATCGGCCTAAAGTTTATAAAACAAAAACCGGGTCTCGAGGTTTCCAGACCGATTTTGCTCCTGGCAATCGCATTCCTCTGGTTAGGTGTTCGTAAAATTTGTTCATTATTAGCCCACCAAAAACGGCATGGTCTCGATGAATACGTGTTCCATGAAGCTTCACCCCATCAAGTTGTTATCTCATCATGGACGTACACATTGTGCACAAATCAGCTTATCAAAAACGAACATGCGATTGTGTTAAGAACTGGCGTGCAGAATGTCACAGTCGAACTACGTGACAAACGAAAGAATTTACTATTTGTCAATCATGTAAATAATTTCAGCTATTTTGGGTGTTAGGCTGATGTCTTTCTTTTGTCTTCTCGTCTTTAGCGCACAAATTCCACTAACCTTTCTAAGTAAAGAACTGCTGGTTTGCTGGATTACAAAATTACATGGGATTTTTCCTTTTGACGCTAATTCCAAATTGATTCTGATTCATGCACGCAATCTAACGTCGTGGTAAATGAGAACATATCACCTTGGAGTGTCAATTTTCACCGAACATCGACGACAAGCGAAGTCGACAACGGTCGACATTTGGAAATGTCGAACTTCTCACCGTTCCTTTAGGCGGTCACGGAAGGCTAGTAACCATAAAGAATTTGAAAATTGGCATAGTACGTTTAGTCGCCATAGTTACCCAATTTTTCCTGACTTGGCATTTTTCTGATGGAAACTGCTTTATTTTAGAATCACTTTGCGATGGTTCTTCCGTTAAAATCAAGTGCGAACGATTGGCAATTTCATTGTTATTAATGGTAGTAGTAGTAGTAGTAGTGGTAGCAAAATATTCATAAGCAAGTATATTTAAAAAGAACTGTTTCAGAGTAGCGCACATGTTCATTTCAAGTCAGAACGATGAAGCGGAACTGTTGGTCTTTCTCCTGTGCAAATTGACGGGAATTCTGTTCTGTGTTCCTGGAAAATGAGCTTGGCAAGGAATATTTGCACTCAGGAGAAAAATAAACAACCGGTGATTACTGACCATGCTTCTGGAATGCATAAAATCAAGCCACATAACACGATTTGATCGGCAGTGGTCAAGCGGATAAGGCCATTGGCATGAAGATCGCGGGCTCGAATCTTCCCAACGCCGGCCAAATTCCTTAATTGGCAGGCCATTGTTAACCAAAGCACTCTCCCTGAAAAGGGTACACACTGTTGTTTCATTAATAAAAGAAGTAAATAAAAAGATGAAGGATGGACACCAAAACAAAAGGAATCGAAAAAGTAAGAAAGTGAACAGCGACTTAGGTATATCTGAACAAATGATATTTATTCGTTCTACATGTAACGAACAACCCCCTATTGTTCTCTTATTTTCCACCTATGTTTCGATGTGGAAAGAAAGGACTGTACCAGTCACTTCGATGGAGCTGAGAAAGTGAACACACTAGGTGCATAGCTTGGATGAACATAAATCACTGTGATAGTAAACTGACACGTGATCTCGGTCTGTCAAATTAGGCACGCATAGATGCGACGGTAGAATTCGTGTAGATATTAAATCAGAGTGGATAGAATGAAAGGTGAACATATCAAAACGGGAGAGTGATATCTCGATGGGATACCTGCACAGGCTTGGTGGAATCGGAAATTGTCTTTCGTTCAAACTCTCTACATGCACACAAA
Organism: Fasciolopsis buskii; assembly: GCA_008360955.1. NCBI lineage: Eukaryota > Metazoa > Platyhelminthes > Trematoda > Plagiorchiida > Fasciolidae > Fasciolopsis > Fasciolopsis buskii. Next base: position 34,209 of record LUCM01008842.1, on the reverse strand, counting down.
TAATGATCGATCAATTTGATTAGCAACTCCTTCAAAAGTCTAAAGGAGACACGACAAACCATTGGCATTCCAAGTCGGGGCGATTCTCTGATTAGTCTACTAAAATAAACGTGACACGTTGAAGAGAAAAGGAAAAAAGGCTAGACAAAATAGAACACGGGATTTCGCTTAAACGTGAAATGCAGCCGCTTTTTCATTTGAAATAAAGCTTAGTTACATATTCACAGGCTCGAAGTTACCAGGCAGAGTGAACCGAATATTGAAAAAAATACAACCAGTTAATAAGAGCAGTATCAAAACGCAAAGCGGAATGACAAATAGCGAGAAGATATTCCAGGTACTTGGATTTTTTAAGATGCGAAACAAGGCGTACCTAGAAAGGCCAAAAGACAGGTGATTTACTGATAAGGATATGATAATTTTCATTTCCAGATACGGTCCGGGAGAAATCGATGTCATCAGCATACTTAAAAATTTGTACAGGAACCGGTCGAAAATTGCTGATGCATGCATTAAACAAAAATGGGAAGGAAACGTTCCGTGGAGTACTTCTCACTTGCTCCGGTGTTTCGTCATCCAGCCGTGGGCAATGAGTTCAGCTGCTAACGTAATGAGGCAGTGTACCTGCAGGGACCAACGGGTTCCAGCCTGTGAGCTGTCGATACCCGTAGATTGGAGTCTTCCCTACAGGGCATAGCTGCCCAAGCGGACCTGTCAGTTTTAAAAACAAATTTAAAGGGGTCATCAGGAGAGATCTCAGGGAAACCCAAGCAGTTCAGATCGCAATTGTTTCATCTTCAGTCGAGGAGACATCATCAATACATGCAACCAAAACCCCTTAAAAACCGGCAGCCTAAGCCTCAACCAACACAGATTTCCAGATCCTTTGAGACCATAGGCAGTTCTGCACATTGTGCTAGCTTGGAGCCAAAATGTTTGGCTAACAACAATATTTCGAGATTTTATGATAGTGCCATTAATTGCTCGTCCCCAACAGTCAGCGATAGAAAAACGCTTAAAACCTTTAGTGAAACGTGAACGGAAAAACAATAAGTAACATTCCGACAGGACGGTCAGTTTGCGCTAAACACGTAAGCACGTACAATTAAGCACATATACTCGTGCATTGTTCACGCGCATGAATGTACCGTCCGACTGTCGAGCTCCTAGACAAGTAACAAAAACTCATTTGTTGTATTGATTCTTATTTTGCAGATTATGGTCGTTCATTGTCTGCAACAGTTTTTCTGTGTATTTTAGTAGTGGTTTCATAACTGCTATTGGCGACGGGAAACGCAGCGTCAGTCTAAACTTATTAAAATTCTAGTGTAAAAATAATCACTTTTGGAACAAAAAACGTCAGACAAAATGACTGAATTATAACCACCAAGCCTCACTTCTTGGACAGTGGCAACAAGTGATCAGTCGTCTTTTAAATTAAAAGAATCGCTGGTTACCAGCAAACAGGAATTTAATTGCGACTCAGAAAATGGTACAACCTTCACATCACGGTACAAAAAAAACGAAAACTTCTTTCAGGTGGAAGGCACCTCCCTGTAACAACTCAGACCAACATCATCACTCTCGAGGTTTCCCATTAAAAGGAATACTGTTCGAAATGAGCTCGTCCTGTGGAGAAATGAAAACACTTTTCGCCATACGAAAATAGTCAGCCAATCAAAAAAGAAATCCGTGTTTCTGCTGACCATTTCAATTTTAAAGGGTCACATGATGAATTCAAGACTTCTTACAAAGTCGAACCATACAGAACAACAAACTTGGCAATGGTCAACCGTTGAGCATCTCAGACGAATGAACTTGAAGTGCAAGTTACGAAACACCTGACGTCCATTAATATTGATGAGCCCTTGTCGATAGAAATAACGCCTAAACCAGTCTCCCAGCAGCCCAATTCGCTTGATTCTGCATTATCACAACTACCATCATCCGCCCTTTCAGACCGTGCAGCATGGGATTATGCAAGATTTTTAGTTACAGAGCCCATATGTCACTCGTTTGGACATATGAGTTACAAAGAAGTTTTTCGATTTCATTGTAACAGACATTTTCAAAGAAACTCAAAATATCGTTTTGTTGTGGACATCAGTCGAATTCTGTGAATGCTGCGAACGCTGTTACTTGATTCGGTAAGAAAAAGCTTAACTCGGGTTTCAGATGGGTGTGAAATAACTTTCCATATTGACAGAACATCGGATATAACAATCATCGCCCACACAACATGGATTGCTACTAGATAACTCACATACAAGACCATCGGCAGTTTTGCTCTAAATGTCACGGGGTTTACTGTGCGCCGGCACTTGTCCGACAGCGAATTGGTACCAAATTGAGTGATTTCTCCCTCTCCAGATCGAAAAAACGAAATAGATGTCCCAATAGAGGCATTCCTGGTCATTTTTCCATTGCTATTTCAAGAAAACATCATTCGAATAACCTCGATTCACATACGTGAATGAGTGGATGTATTCAATGCGACTGCGGAATTCTACCAAAAGAAACTTAATCTAAACCACATGATTAGTCACTTACCAGTTCATCCGTACTGGGGAAGGTGGACAAACGGTTTATTCCGATACATTTATGTGCACATAAACTAACTGACACATATCCGTACAAGCGCAACAACGTAGCGGATTATTGTATCATTCCCTGTCGCACAGCACTGACTTTTTGTTGTGTCGATCTGTTTGTAGATTACAGTCGCTCGATACTTGCAGACAATCGGAAATCGGGAAATCAGCTGTTCTTTTTCTGCTAGTAGTGGGTTCATAACGGTCGTTTTATTTCAGTGGATTTTCATACAAAAAATGAACCATGTATCAGAACAAAACTAAAGTCACGGTAAGGCCATCAAACCGGGAAGTGAACCGAGGAAAAGGGATTCGAACTCGTAACCTTCCAGTCCGAACAACACAAAGTTATCCTTTTAATACTCAGTGGTCGAAAAGTAAAGTGAAGCGTCGGTCAAAGCGATAGCGGCCGGCTTTAGAGGATGAAGATATGCTGACAAGAGTTTGTCATGCAGCTATTTCGTTTGCATAGAAAAGCCTGAAATAGAACTCCGGAAAAATGACTAGTTTGCGAATGATCTCCCTCGAGAAAATTTACTAGTACCTCGTTGGATAAGAGACTGTAACAGTGATTAGTGCTGTCGACGTCTGTACCGTATATTTTGGTCTCGTTTTTACCATGCACGACCCAAAGTCCTATCAGAAAGCTTTCCAAATAGGTGCCGGTTTGGATTTGCCGTGAATACGCTTTGATATCCACCATCATTAAGGTAATAAATCTAAACGCACAGATTGATAACACATTGTCGAAATGATCTTCATTGTAAGAGTTTTCGTTTCTGAGGAGAAATATGACCAATACGAAAGAAGGTTTCTGAGTGGAAGCAAATATTTAAATTCTCCTTCGTGAAATGTTTGACGTGGTTACTTAGTACGAATTTGAGGGAGAAACAAGATTTTTAAGGAAGACTCCTCTAGAAGAAAATTATGCTACCATACCAGTACGACGACAAAATTTGCCTGAGACATGAAAACAATCTGAATAAATCTCAGGACTCAGTAGCAGCCAATAGTCACTTCTCAACATAGGCCCGCGTATTTTCAGGAAGATTGATTCAACGTGACCCGTGACAAGTACAAACGGAATATGATGTTCTGTAATCGATTAAATACCAATGGAGGAGGAACAGGACCGAAGCATAATTCTGGTGATCTGATAGTGCAATAATATGCATAAACTATACGCAAAATCTTTTTTCAAGAGGAAGAAGTTGACACTGCAAAACAAAACGAAGCTGTTTATTGATCCGCTATATCATTGTTTCCACAGAGAACATCCTAAATATCAGTGAGTAATCAAGCAGTGTGGAGGACCTCGGAACTTCCCATATTAATGATATTTACTATATATTACCACACTACTTTCATTTTCATTTTCATAGACAAATTTGTTCATGATTTCCGCATTCGCTCCGGCCTAAATCTTGGTTTGTCAAAATGCGTCCGTCTGCTTACGGTGTTCATTAGCAATGAACCACCCATTAGGGCGGATCTCGTCGATTACTAAGGAATTACTATTGATAACGACTTAAGACGGCTCTCTCACATTTTCAGTTGTGTAGAAAATCTCAGCTGATTGGCATTTTAAATAACAAAACTTTTGTATTTCCATGTTAGGCAAAACACTATATCCCTATTTGTTTACCAATTTGTTTTACCCGCTCTCCTATATTGTCCCCCCTTCACTTTTGTTGGCTTACTAGAGAAAGACTTCAGAACTGTTCGTCGTGGTTTGTCAGTTTTCAGTGGTGTGGCTTGAATAACACTGAAAAAACTCTGCACCACATAAAATTCTTCCGGATCCGTCCCATCCTTTAAATAATGACCTTTCTAAATGTCGTCCTCAGACCAGGACATGTTCTAGCTTTCGCTCCATAACCTCCGGCATAGATGTCTATAGGGACTCAATTGTTCCCTGCCTAGTCAGAATTCTGACTAATCGAGGAAAGAACATGACTGATGTTCTACACAATCTCTCGTTCCTATGCTTTTTCCAATTCTGCATTCTGATGAGGTGGTGAGCTCATCCTTTTTTCGACTGAAATGCAGACGCCTATGTATACAAAAGTCCAAACAGTACTGTTCTGTAATTATTGTTCTGATGTGTTGGCAGACACCGGAAAGCCCAAAACATACAGTATACACCACGAATCTCCTAAGTAGATCCGAGGAACATAAACGAAATAGAAGATCACAGTACAGCAGATAAACAAAAATCTTATGAACAAGGAACTTACGTCAGTGCTGAGCAATGCATAAAAGAAAGTTGTAGCAAGAACGGTATATTTTAAACTGCGTGCTAGCCAAGGAGGATACCCCTCCTGGATGGATGGGAATAAAGTAAATATGCCATGCAGAATGGCGAATGTTTTGACTAACTTGCATAACGACAAACGACAATCATAATCCGGCCTCCTTTGTCTGTCCACTGAAGGGTCAAGAAGACAGAATTGCTAAGCAGCCAGTCAAAGAGCATAGAAACGGATCTAAGAGCACCCCATCCACTATAGCTTTAGTGAATTATTTGTTCAGTGCCTTTGCAAGCCATTTTAACTAGCTATTTTTCTGGTGTGATCTAAATTGTCTCGGCAAAAGGCATATCTTCATGCTGTGATCATCAGATTCACCATGGAAATTTCCAGGAAACCTGAACAAATACTGTTAGCACGTGTTTCGGGGTTAGAAAGTGTCATCCAAACATGGGACTATTACCGCTCTAATACGAGGCAAACCTGACACAAAATACGGTTTTATTTTTGCCCTAGGGCATGGGATAACCTTAGAAATCAGTTTCCACTGGCTGACAGAAAGGGTCAGATTTACAATTGATGCTAATAAATACTAGATAGCAAAAGAAATCCCCGTAATTAGCACGTTTATCACTATTCCCTTGAACGTTACAACTTCTTGGAAGAAGGGAAACGTAGTTCGAAGACGTTTTGAGCACTCTACTCCAGGGACCATAAGAAAGATATAATTCAGTCATCCACTACTATAATTTTCCAAGTCAGATTCCTTATGCTTCCGCGGTTGGCGATTCATTTTATGGCACTTTTAACAAATTTACCGAGTGTACAGGGGATTTTTCTCATACAAATAACATGATCAGAAATAAAAGTGTTTGATCGATTAAAAAATGCACCAAATGATTTTCCACTAGAATGGACGTATTTCGATTGAAGAATTGCCCAAATTTAATCGATATACATTAACTAAAAGCTTATTGTGCTATATCTCAATGTCGAACTGTGATGAGCGAGCATTTCTGACTCCGATGCAACCGCTTAATCTAGAGTCGTGGAAATGACTTGTAAACCAGGAGCGCTGTCTTTCATGGTCCAATAGAATTTCGTGCTTCGAACTCACAAAATAGATATTAGCCAAACTAAAATTTAAATTTTTATCCTTATTTGAACTGGCGGGACCTCAAGGGATGACATTTCATTTGATTAGAACAGCAGGTACATAACAGTAATCAGGTAAAATGTCAACAGAATTGCGGACAAATCTCTCCGACTACATCAACTGATAAGTTGAGCGAATTAGCTCTATTAGAAAGCCACCCATTATCGATGGGTCGAATCAGTCAACAGCCTAATCTATCAGGGATTGTTGACTGGGGAAAACCAACACAGATCTATTGTTTTGTTGCTAAACGAGTAAATATCGAGACTGAACGACGCAAACAGTGATTGGCGAATTACATCCACCAACAACGTTGTGCTATTGACATTATTTCTTGCTGAAGCTAGTGAGAACAGATTTTATCAAACAAGACATGGAGACGATTGTCAATTGACGAGTCCATAAGCGAGCAGGCTGCTTCTACATTCTTTGGATTGTACAAAAATGAGCTCGACCTTATGCACCCTCCACATTTTGAAGCCTGATACACACGTCAAGAAAACATAAAAGTAGAATTAACAATAGAAAGTGATTTTGTTATCATTTTGTAAAATACTCAGAAGCAATTAGATGTTTAACAAAGCCTTGAAGATGTCTGTTGCGCTTTGACAAGAGACTTCACATAATAAACTCAGTTTCTCACACTACCTTGTGTATATCTTAAAGTATCCAGGTGACGTTACGTCGTTAGTAATCTTGTCCTAAAAATACCAGACGTATGAAACGGATTGGTGCAAACTTGGGTGAACAAGAATATGTACGTGTACAATTCAAGATCAACCGTAATATGTTTAATCATTAAGATGAAATGGGTTTTCTCCTGATTACACCTGTAGGATATCGGAACATTGTTCTTCCACGAGATACGTATGTTCGAATCTGCAATGTAGGAAAGAGGAAACCTCGTGAACCGAGGGTCATTAAGTAAGAAGTTTAGCACGATGCACCCACTAAATGACAGCACAGTAGCTTGCATCATAAGGAGTACATACTTCAGCAACCTTCCCGATGGGATTAGCAGACCTAACCAATTGCTAGAAATCTCGCCAAGCTTTAGCTAAAACTTTCCATTTTTAAGGGTTGGCTAAATGTTCTTTATCCTTAGCTCCCATATTCGTTTAGCCGTGGAACACAAAGTTCAACCATTTTGCCATAAAGCAATTAGATCAGAATACAACTGCATGCTCTAATGACATCGTATGTTCGAGAATTTTATTTAGAATAGCGAGTTACTGGATCACTGGATGACGCGTAGACGTATTAAGTTCTCAGGTGAACCTTTTTGGGTTTGATATGACGTAATATGAATTGATTGATGACAATATTACAAGTGTCCTTGCGTTAACTGTGTGCATTATCCTCGGACTGGCTATAAGTCGGTTTCCTTAAATAGAACTAGAGATCCGTGAAATATTCATTCATAATATATTTTGGGTTTTCACCTCCATGAATGGTGCACTTTGATTACTTGCGCTGTCGACATCCGGTCTTGGGTGGTCCGCAGTAGAAAGGTATGAACAGATTGCGGTAACATCCGTCATAGCTAGCTTAGGATTGTATGGGTTTAAATACGTCGGCAGCTTTTTCACAGGCACAAAGAAAAGCTTTCACTGTTCAACCTGTACGACAGATAAATGATTGAATTTTCTGGATGGTATCACGACTCGAAAGATGTTCCCGAACAGAATAAATGGGCGAGTGAAGATACCGATCGGGAAATAACTTTTGAAACTGGATCATACTAGACCGAGTCGAATAATGGAGTGGCCAAATGTTTGCATACTGTGATCAACTGGAACCAAACAAGTCTATTGGCGGAAGAGAAGAACTGAGTGCATTTTCGGTAGACCGGCAAAAAAATTAATCAATGCAGTTTCAAAATAGTTCATCTGCCGTTTGTTTTTTCCAACTAGAACAGAATAAATGTGCACACCAAATGATTTGAATGAAAACAGACTCATTTACCTACAGTCACTTTCAGTGTACTTCATTAAAGTAAATGGCAAACCTGAATTAAAATTTTGCTCGTGAATAACACAAAATAAACACGTTTTTTTAGTATTCCCATTTAAAATTTAAGTAAATTTTGTTTCTTCTCTAAACTTTTCTGTTTGCCTTTTCCCCTGTAAACCTAACCACAAAGATAGAAGGGCAGTGATGTGATGGTACAACAAGGGACATGGTGACCTCCAGCTGGAAAAAAATCATCCGATTCTTTGTGCAAATAAACGGCTATGTTTAGACCAAATGTGATCCGACTGCTGGTAAACGTGCAACGAACCAGAGTGGAAAATTTTAATAAACCACCTGTTAAAATAATGAGAATTCTATAACAAGAGCTGCAGCAGATGCAACCAGGAAAACAACGTCGTCACGTGAACAAAAACGAGACAACGATAATGAACAGGAATAGAGACAGCAGGAAAGTCGCCTTTCGCCGGGAATAAATTGAATCGGTCCCTTCAGCCGCCTTTAACTCGATCGGAACCCTGCAAAATTTTCTTTTGTTTATCCGTTCTTGGCCTGCATGATAAAATTGAGCGCACGTATTGTTTTGAGGTAAGGGTTTGATCTCTCGCCGAAACTAACTTCCGACTTGTTTGACAATGCCGTATCCTCAGTTAGTCTGAAGAAATTTTGCTAAGTAAGGGATAACATGACAATCAGTCACAATGGAGTTGGGCCATAAAAACATCAAAATTCCAAAGATTTTCGCGTATTCCATGTTCTTTTCGTACAACAATCCTTATTTCCTTTCATTTAGTCTACAAATTTTCCACGAGGGCAGTAGGCCCTCGGATAATTTGGTGGTGGAGTTCTAGAAAGGAAAATTTCGGTTGATTGCTTACATCGCACGAGTGCAGTAACTTGCAGAACTTTGTCCCACATTTCTGAGAACACTGATAGGTAACGCCGATTCTATTCAACCCGTAGTGTTTATCACAAGTGCACGGGACAATCCAAGTCAACGTTCACAAGCAGATCTATTTTGGCTGACTGAGGAAATACTAATCCGGAGGAAACGGCCTCCGAAATCAGTAAACTGTGGACTCCATAGGCTGAACCAATGAAGATGTGTTTCCTGGCGATTCCTTCCAATCTAACGGTTTTGCTTAGTCTCTCCACATCTTGTCACTCCAGTAGATTTGGCTGTTTTGAACACGTGGTCAAAACTGGGGGAGCAAATTACATTCTAGTGTAGACTATCCAATCCGTTTTGTCCATTTTCCGAACACTTTGTATTCCATCAAAGAAAAGATAGTTTCTAATTCATCTGGACAAGTCTTCTGCTGAATAAAACAATAGTATTTTGAGGATGAATCAATTACCACAAGCCAATATAACCATGAACTCGCTATCTTCGAACATATCCGTTTTAACATAAAATTGTCCGTTTTCATGAGCACTCCGGTTATTTTAATCCAGATGTCATATGATAACCAAATGTGCGTCAGATACACTCATCTCGTCACTTTGTGGCCAGCCCGAACTAGATAATTCCAGTTGTTGAATTCTGGTCTGCCGCTAAGTCAGCCAGCTACCTAAGCAGACATCTGCATGAATTTGAATGAGAACCAAACTAAATTTTCTGATGCAAACATTTAACTGAAAGAATGGGAAACGTATTTAAACTTACACGAATCACACCCAAGTTATAAGCTCGTTTAAATATTAGCGATTTTTTTGATGAACTGGTGCGTCAAAGCAGTGTTTCGCATTTGCCGAGGAAAAACGGTTGTAGTTTATTTGGTTCTCTGAATGTATTTTGTGATCACTCTACGTGCTCGCTCCAAGCAACAATTCGGTACAGTTTCATTGCAGCCTGTGTACAAAGTCGTCCAATGGGAGCGGGGGCGCATGGAAGGAAGAAGTGCAAGCAGGCCCCAAATCCGTCTGGCTCAAAATTACTCCATCAGTGAGGATACTTCTTCGTCGATATGTAAACATCTGATATGCAAATAAAATCAAAACGCACTTCTCATCTGCTGCGGTCTTCTCGTCGTCTTCAGTTTCGCAGTTTGGGCCGGGGTGGTCTTTCCGGTATTCGCTGGGAGTCCATACTCGTGTATTGTTGCCCACGGCCGAATTACGTGTTCTTATTTCGAGTACAGGTGTTACACACTCTCTCCCAAGAGCATAAAACAATCTGGTTAAGAAATACGCTGATCGGCCGTGGTCAAGCGATCAGTATCGTACCGCTTTAACCGGATCGAACCCTCCATAGCCGGTCCGCTTCATCACTTGGCACTATTTTGTTCACCTCAGCTATCTTCCTGAATATAATGTTCAATGTCAAATGCTTTGATTGTAAAACTTGCCTTGAGAAAGAATACCCACGGTAGTCGAAACGTTGGCACATTACATATACCAACAACGCTGTGTTATTAACATCATATCATTCACAATTAATGTTCATTTAAAAAGTACAAAAGCATTTTCAGTGAATTTTGTTCCAATATCCCCGGGCCTGCCCATCGTCTCCATAGGCTGATTCGTCCATAATGCTTCAATGGTATTAACTACATGTAAACCAAATACGCATTGCGGAAATCCATATATGGCTGTCCAGTTTAACGAATCAGAATGCACTTTGATTTAATTCGACAGTGGCTAGTTTGTATTCAGCACCTATGAACGTGGCACCCTAAACATCAAGAGGCTGACACCAGAAGTTTAACGATCAACTTTCAGCTGATTGTTCCGCGCTTCTTGTCATGATTCCATCAGAGTTAAAGAATCCGAGTTTTTCCCTGTCTGATACCATTGTGTCATCTTGAGTTTTCAGGTATTTGACCTCGGGTCTGTTATTATCACCACTGTATCGCCAATTTGGTCCAGTCTGCATCAGTTTTCACCAAATTTACACACCATTCTTGATATGCAATGGTCAGTTAGAATTTCCTTCAGCTGCCAGCTGGCTGTTGGCAACAATCGGGAGTTATTTTCTGAGCCGTTTGGCTAGTTCCCCAGTGAAACTCATTTCTTTTATTCACCCTACCAAATTGGCTAGTCCGAAAATCCAAAGGTAACAAATAACAGCCTGAAAAATGTGTGCTTGTGTATTCGTTTCTAAATCTTATATTAAGAATTCTGTTCGTGCTCCATTATGGATAATTTTGGATCTCTTCCAATATTTTTTTGTTTTGATGCTCAGCTCATTTATTCTAAACAGACGAACTAACTGGCCCGGGGACGAATATGGATTGAATAAACGGTGCTCAATGGTGCATGACCACGTTGGTTTGGATGTGGATTGTGGAACAAAATCTGCGAATATAACCAACTTTTAACCAAGTTTGGAATTTTTGGGCCTTAATCTGAGGTGACATTATTAAAATTCTATTCATCAAATTGTAACGGATCACTGTTCACACCGCAGTCTGACAACAGGGTTTATTAATCCACAGGGAACTATTTGAAGTTCATATGATCAAAATGCCTGAATAGTGAATCTGAAAGTCTTATCTAAGCCTACTAGTTTCATATGACAATGCCGCTTTGTGAAATTCCGTGCAAGAAACAAGTTACAGCACACAGAAAATTGAACAAGATAACGAAGCTGGCAAAATTTAAGCTGACTTCTTCAGGTTTAAGTCTCATCCCTATATTCTAAGCACAAACTCAAATCCTCGACGTTTGCATCTCATTTTCCTTTCTGGCCGGTGCTCTTGGAGCGAAGAGCCCAAAGATGGCAAAATAGACTGTTATTACTCAATTTAGTTCCTTCACGACGAATGCAACCCCGTGTTTCGGGAGGTTTCAACTTCTTCTTGCAGTGCAATTTTCGATCCCAATGTGTTCTTTCAAATAGCAGAGTCAGAGATTATCAAGTTAACGCTGAAACCAACATCTTAATGTTCTCAAATATTCTAACTTTACAAGTTGAAACATGACGGTTGAGATGCAACATCTATGGTAATATATGACGTTCGTTGGTCATAGGTGCCGAGCGCTTTAGCGTAGATGAGATCGTGCAGATAAGATAACAGCTCTACATTAAACTCAAAAGTTCTGACCACATTGTGCGCCTCTGCGATGGACTACACGACAAAATGGAAGTCCGAAATTTTAATGGTTTTGAACATTTATATTGGCTACAACGTGTAAGTAAAAAAATCAAAAACCGACGCTCAGTTTTCGTATTACACATGTTAACCGTGCCAGTGTTTTATACTGGATAGCGGTAAACGGCTTGGTGAACAAATAGCGAACAATTCGGTATATCCGTTAGACGAAAGTACAATGGAGAAAATCTCTGATCAACTGATAGTTTGACCCAATGGTATGAAAATTGGTGTACTTCCTTGAAATCCCCTCCATTTCCTTCGTTGACGGTCTTTGGTCCATCGATAAAGAGCTCGCATCCAATCGCTATTTTAGACATGAACTAGATCTGGAAGATATGGAAGGGTTCATTGTACATTCCGGAATTTTTAGCACTTGTATGGCGTGAGATGGAATGACAAAGTTTTCTCCGAATATTCACTACAACATCTTTTGCTAAGGTTGCAGACTAGAAAAGTCTAATGAGCGGTATGGAATGTGTTCTGAGTATGGCGCATGCCAGTCACTTACAACTGGGTTATGTAGAGCAATAGCGAGACATACAACAGTCCATGTATATGTTTTCCTAGTAGAAAAACTCCGCTCAGTCGGCAGCTAGATTTGATGAATCAATCACCAAAATTCTCTTGGAGTAATTTTCTCTAGACAGATTGCACTAATCAAAATCTTGATTGGATGTACACTCGGAAGTAAGCGGTCGGATTAACTTAGAAAATTTTTAAATTAGATTTTTGTCTTAATTCCTCGGTTGTTTTAGGACCCCAGTTATTTCTCGAGGCCATCATCAGCAGTCACGTGCTCTGTCGTTGGCTTCTGGCTATTATTCTCTTAACGATTGTGCCTTTCGGCGTAAGTCAGCTAATATCATTAAACTATTTTATTTCACATTTCTTGTTGTCGTGATTGGTTTTCTAGACTTTGACCCAAGTGTGCCATGATATTCTCAGTTGAATAATTACTAAGAATGTGATGCAAAAATAGCCAGGACGAGTGAGTAACGGAAATCCCTAGCCTTCACACCTAGTATCCTATAAGGATTCGAGTTCCACACAACTCAATTAGGATAATTTCTGTATTATCACCGACAGTTTTTACTTATCGCGGAAACTGTAAGTGAACTGAAAATGTAATTAGCACTTAGATGTGGTAAGATGAGCATTTTGCACCTTTGCTATGTGAACTTAGGTCGACTTGATGGTTTGTGATTAATGAAACAAAACCAGTTATTTGGTTTTCATATCAGGTAACACTTACCCAACAAAAGCTGGCACCTACTCATACTTTTAAAGGCTTCTTGTTTATTAGAAAAATAAAGGATAAGAGGCAAACTCAGTCAGATAAAGCCGGCAAATGACTTACTGGTCATAATAAAAATGTCACAGCACCTAGTTTCTGATTTATGTTGATTGTCAGCCCTTCCGGTGGTCGCCCAGCCCAATGTAACTTGTTTTTATTTATTTTTTCAGAGGAAGATTTCATCTCGAAGGAAACAGACAAACGAACTCTCAGCAAAATGTGATAAAAAGCTCTCCAGCTGTTCTCTGTCACTCAGAAGGAATCTTTAGCACCCCCAATCTCTCATGGCCGTATTGAGACAGAAAAGCAAAATGAACTTTCTGTTGGTCTAAAATCTCTGACAGCATTTAATTTAGCAGTACCAGTTAATATTTAGCCAAAGTGCGAGCAACCGCTTTGTTGCCAGCGGCTCGGGGCAGTCCAGCAAATTCGCCCAATTGTGCTGTCTCGATGCATCTTTGCATGAACACGCCATTCTCCCATGCATCAACTACCGGAAGCAGGCCGCTTATCTTTAACATCAACCCACTAGGCATTCACCCTTTAACATGTTCACACTAAGTCAATTCAACCACATCTATCCATCGAGCTGGAAAGCAAATAAGAATGGCGTTTTTGATCATGGTCTCCCTTTACACGCTGAAAAGACGATTGATTTCTGACTTGATATGAGTGCAGTTTCCTTAACCGTTCGTGCTTATCACTGAAAATTGAGCAGCCGAAGAGTCACTAGGTGTATCACAAAGGTTTGGTCACTAACAACAGGAATGAACTTAGGACGTGCGTCACAGATGCTTGGCTATCTGAAATATTTTCCAATTTCATTCAACACTGCCGCCTAACCACATTCCAATCACAAGCGCAAATGGTTTTTGCTTGACCGCAGACAACCGTTCATTAAGTGATCGACTAACAGACAATAGGTTGTGCATTAGGTCTGCTGCCAGGAATCATTTGAAAGTCATTGTGCAAGTGTGATAAAAATCAATTAGCAATGCTATGCAAGTATTCTGTGACGTATTCATTTATTACGGAGAAGTTTTTCTTCACCTGGAGGCTGATAAATTGGTGGTTACCAATCCGAGACAGTGAACAAATTCCGTGATGAATAACAAGGCGATATCTGGCTGTAATGGTGTTCGCTGGGCCATTTAGATATCTCGATTTTGGAAGATTATTAAACCGCGAATAGTGTTGCCTACTGTCAATGCAATTGTCGACTGTTCGAGTCTCCTAACCACCAGCCATTTAGGCATTTTGCCAGACCATCGCAAGTAACATCTTTCTTCGAGAAGCTTATTTACATTATCGTCATATTTTCGAAGGGATGTGATGAAAAATGTCACCAACGCCGATTTTTGCTCAAAAAAGTAGAAGAATGTTATTTGTTTCCCTGATCGTAGCAAGTGTTAAAACTGGGGTTCTAGAAACTGTTCACAATGTCGATCTATGATGCAGATTATTTTCGGCAACTCGGAGTATCACCGCACTCGTTCTTCATACTCATTTCTTACGGAGAAAGGTGGGAGACAACACCTTGTAGGAAGTAACTGCAGTTTTTGATCATTGAGTTGGCGGAGTTTTCTCGATTTCCTTTGTGTACGGTGAACAGCAAACCCGGCAGAGCGTGAAAGACAGACAGTAAAGTAAACTAAAAATGGACATTATTTGGAAAACAAAATAATTGCGCCTACGTAAGATTTGCAGAGGCGGTTTTCTAATTCCAGAGAAGAAACAAAACGAGTATCGGGAAGTTCAATATTTGTCTGTCCTAGACCAGTAAACTTCCTCAGGTCCGCAATGCGGCAGGTGAATAGAAGTCTGTTTGGCTTAGTGGTTGAAGGCGACGAATTGGACCCAGTGGAATCTTCTGTAACCACGGGAAATTCGTGTACGTGAATTAGAAACCGTCGAACGTTTTCTGGATCTCTATGGATCATTTTACCTTGATTTTATTAACTCCTATTTATCTCGAGCAAAAGGAAATCTCATTGGCCCGGGCAAATTCGGCCTCGCAGTTTTGCATTAACTCGATCGATAAATCAACATCAGTCTTGGTAAATAAGGATATCGAAGTCACGGTATCCGGAAGAGCCCGAAATCCCTAGTGAATTTTCGAGAATAGGGTCAATAAACATTGTCTATGATATCATCATAAAATATTCAAGATGATCATATTTTTGACAACAAATCCTGCTTAGTCTAGATCCAGACAGTAGTGAAAATTTGACAAATTTCTAAAGATAAGCAACTGATCGTAGCATTCCGATAACCCGAATGAGCAAAAAGATCTCAAATTTTATTTGACCGAGGATATAAATTCCGGTGCGTAACATCCAAAAACCTGATCCAACGAAACAGATCGTCTACGGTCTGTTCAAAAGAGGAAGTAGGCAAAGCGTACCATGTGACGAACCACGGTGAGACAATGCACACTGTTTTCACGCAAAAGTCCACAAAACTAATTCGACGAGAAAGCCCAACGGTGCGGAATAGAATTACATGAGCCAGTTGGATACCAAGCCACAAAGGAAAGCCATTGTCGCCTGAAGCGGGACTGAAATGCCCAGTTAAATATCCGTGAACTAATAGGCAGTAGATCAGAAATAACAAATTTGTAATCCCCTTTTGATGTTTAGCCGCTTTCATTGTTTCTGTCTTGTATCTTTTTTTCAAAGCGTTATAAGAAGTCGGAATTGTTGCACTCCGGCTAATGCATAAAGCGCAAACTACAACCGGATTTTTAGGAATTATGCAGCCATTTGGGTAGCATACCACTACAGTCGCTTAAGCGTAAAAAATGTTTGATACAGGTAGATAACACGAATCCACCCATAACCATTTTCCACTAGTCTTTATGTCCGTTACGGCTAGTCACCAGCAGTATATTCAGTCTTTTTCCGATGTATTCGAAGTACCGGTTGTGACTTTAGACTTTGCAGCCAAGTTAGGTGAACAAAAAATGAAACTCGATTTTTATGGCATGCCAGACGAGTGAATATAGTGGAATGTGTATTCTATAGACATTGGGGTCCATTACACAAACGAGACGGACCAGAACTCATGAACTCGAAACTTGAAGTGGCACAGAACCACATAAGTTCCCAACAGGCTGGGTGTGGAAGCAGGCGAGGTGAGAGCGAACTGCCATCCACCATTAGGTTTTTTGGGACTCCTGGCTTCACCAGGACAACCCATCTGACTTTTGCAAACAAGAGAATGGAAGAACTGAGATGACATGTGTGTGATTCACTCCATGCTGGAGGGGATAAAATTGACAAGCGGGAAACGACTTTTCAACCGCTTAAGGTTGTTATGTACACTCATGAACATTTGTATCATTTATTGTGACTAAAATTCAGTAAGATCGGACTATATAGGATCACAGTAGATAATTCGATCGACTTTCATCCACGACGCTAGTAGCCATTTGAAAGTGTCACTAGGTAATTAGGTTATGGAATTTACTATCAACAGCTGCACTGTTACCGACAAATTAAGTTTGCTGGACTTCAGGAGACGTTTCACGTCATTAACGGGAGGATCCGCGTCAAATGAAGCCCTATACGTGAATCTCTATCGGTCTGCATGAATGGCTGTCAGTTACGAAAATCTACAGAAAGACGTTGAGCTGAATTTCATCTTGGATAGTATTTTAGTCCGGCCTTCGTTAACCGATAACCGTCGCAAAACTCAGACAGAAGGGGTCTCGCGTTGGACTGTTGAAGCCGATCCATCCTTTGGTTAGCTCAGTTTTTGAGTGGCCACAGACGCATTTTAGAAATATTGTACATGTGCTACGCAACAAACAAAAATCCAAAGGGAATAGGAACCAGCTGTATCCCTTTTATTCAAGCGCACCGGGTTCAAGCATCGACTGTGCACTGTGGATACCTTGTAATAAGAAATAACGAGTATTATTGTATTTGGCAGAAACAAATCGGTAATGGAATTTTCATTGATGATTTGGGGTCAAAAAGTTGATGAAATGTGGATGGATTTCGACTGAATTCCTCTTACTTGGCTTTCAGTGGTCACATCAGTCAGAAGGTCGTTTCGGCTCCCGTATGCCACCAAGTTGCACCATGAAGCTCTGAAGACAAGGCGGCTCAGACTCCAACAAGTAGCCAAGCTAACACCAGTCTAGAACATGATAATTCTGTTATTCTCTCGGTTTAACAGAGTGCCAGCACTCCGGGGCACATAATCATCCAAACATTTGTGTGAGGAAGTAGTCACAAAATTTGCCTTATTCCTTTCATTTGAGAGGCGAGACTCGCTCTTCCTCTCTCTCCCTCTCGCTCTCTCTCTCGGTTTATCTGGGCGACTGAATTAGTTACATTAACAAAACACCGCATTAAACAGTCTCACTGGAGCACAATTCTGACGAACAGTAAGTGGCCACCACGAGAGGTTTTGACCATCTTCATTGTGATTCGTTCTCCCGGATAATCCACTGACATAAGATCCCTAGCCTAAAGTTAACATTCGTTGGTTGTGATTTGTTTTACGCCGTTTATTGCATTAGCAACTAATTGAACTTTACACGCGAGTGCCAATGTCCGTGTGTGTGTGCATGTGAGCCCACACGCGAACGCCCGTTTGTGCGAATGTTGAGAAAAAGTGATATCGGGGCCAGGCACTGACGAATTCCCAAGTTGGTGGGAACTAACGACAAGAAGTGATCGGTAAAATTTGTGAACACAGTTATCTGCCTTCTCACATTCAATTGAAAAATTATGGTCATCGACTGGAACATCGATTCGGTAATGTACCATTGTATCTTTGCTAGTGTAAAACATAATCTCGTCGGGTGTGACTATACGGCCATCAGGCACGGAAATATAAAAGACTAAAAATTACGGGCAGCTTAAATCTCACTAACCGGACGGCCGAACACGGTTACGTAAAGCATCCGTCGCCGAGGGAAACCGATCTCCTTCAGTGATTCGCACTGTCTGCAGAGACTTGAAGAGTTGACGAAACAATAAAAGTGAGATGCTTCAGTTTGTTAGATGATTAGTTCATCTCGAACGTTTTTCTGAGATGAGGCATTATTGCCTCCGGTCAGTATGCTGCACGATTGAGGAAATGAATTATATTCATGAAGCTAATCACAGTGTGGTATCAACGCTCGGTGCACCATTAAGAAACCGTGCAAGTAATGTGCAGCTGTTTAATCCATGTTTTTTTCCAGTCTGCCAACAAATTTGTTCGGGTATCGTTTGTAGTCAAATCGGAAGGTCCCTGATTATTCCACAGTCGACTTCTTTTCGATCTCCTTTTGGGACGGTCAAGCATTCTAACTAAAATGGTGGGCAGTTATATTTAGTATTTGCAACTTGGGCTGAAGGCCGCCCGATGGATTTAAGTGTAGTTATCAAGTCACTGATAGGGTAAAATATGTCTGCCGTGCTAGAATTCTGTGCGCACGGGTGATGTGACTGATTTCAGAACCTTTATTTGCTGCATCCTCAATGAACGGGGGAATTTCGGCATGTTGGTTTATGTTTTGTGAATGAAAATTTCTTGGATATTTTCGTGTCACTACGACCTTTTTCAATGAGACCTGTTCAGTATTCACGGTCGAGAGTGAAACCGATATCGGAGTTGGTACAAAATAGATCCTTACCACGAGCATCGGTATCAATACGCAGCGAAAATCGTAATATATGATCTGGGTAGTGCACCAGTAAGTTGGAAAAGTAAAGCAGCATATGAAGCGTTACATCAAAATTTGTATCACTCAAAAGTGCAGCTTTGTCGAGGAAAATTATAATATTGAGAAGACCTTCATATCATCACCGGAAACCATCCTCGAGTTGGCTTCGAGCCAACCGGAAAAACTGCCAATTCCCTGATTGTAGCAAATTAGTTCATTTTGACCTGAAGTCAAACAGAAAACGATACAGGAAAATGGCGCCTAGCCAAAAGAGTATAATGAACAAAATGGGACAGTAACGCATTCCATTGGAAACTCAATTTCAAATTTAGCTCCCAAAGCATTAAATTGATTTTAATCACAATTTTGTTCCATTGACTGTCTACATTTCCCACGAAACTTATTGAAGTAGTTCAGAGTTGGAAATGTTCTCCTTTAATTCTCTCGGATCAAATATAAGAATCAGACTGAACCCCTTCACCACGGTTAGCTGATAAATCAATTCGAGTTCCTCGTTAGCCGCCGTACAATGCGGTAACTCAAGCCTTGGTGCATGAGAAACCTAAAACTGTTTCGGTACTTTTGAAAAGCCCAACGTTAGCCCGATCTTGTTGGATAAATGCGAACTCGTCCTTCAGTGGATATGAATTACAAAATTCTGAACAGCCAAGTAACATTCGAGTCAAATTGTCATGGCTTACGGGAAATTGGATACCGTATGAGGAAAATGAAATTCACAAGCAAACTTCAGCAGCACCGTTTTCTCAGTTAGTGTTTTGTGAATTTAATCAATTTGGCGTTAGTCAACCGTCTCTTCAAATCTTTCCGAATAGGTGGCTAACGCGAAAAGCTTGTGATCTGCTGAAATCAAGGTACACAGGATTTTGTCAACCTTCAGGTATGGTTGATATTCTCAGAAATCGGTGAGTGGAAATTCACAAAATAAGACAACCAAGCAGACAAGTAAAGTGCGAATTGTCCCTCAATAAAATTCGCACCTTCGAGATTGCTAGACATTCGTGACTAAGATTCTCAATGATTACTCCTTGAAGGTTGTGTATCTGAATTTAATCCGTCCGTTCCAGCGCACTAGCTTAGACAGTTCCAAAGACGTTTTGGAACTGGAAAAAATGTGAGATATTGTTTTGGTATTTTAGTTGATGTTACTGATCGATCGCTTTTTGATAGACTTGGAGTTTGGTTATTTCTATCAGCAAACATGCTTTCGGAGGACCGTTTTCTCAATCACGTCCTATGCTCTCCAACCCCGTGTCTATTTTCAAGTGGTTAAGGTGGACGCTCAGGTATATCTGAATTAGACGGTAGATGATCTCAGCCGACCAGTCATGCCGTCAAACATACAAGCAGTTTGGTTGAATGGACTTTGGCTTGTAAGTGCTGCTTGACGGCGCTTGCCTCGACCGCTGTTAGTCGCTGTGTCAAAACTCTTCCAAACACCTTTCACAAACATAGGAGCTAGTTGCACACTTAGCTTTACCGTGACTGACACGCTGCCAGCCACGGACTCTTCCGCGATTCGAGCGGAAGACCAGGTTTACGCAAAGACGCAGGGGCAAATCAGGGTAAAACAAAAAGCAAACCGAGAACTGCCATAAATAAAAATTTTGTTCCTCGTTCCATGTCTGGTATTGCTCTAGCTGAATCCTGTCAAAAGACTGTCCGAGTTCTCCACAAATGTGCAAACGGATAAAGCAGACTAGAAAATCATGAATGACTGAGCAAAACTATTGGGCGTAAGAAAATTAACGACCCAATTGGATCACTGTGTCATATAAAGCATTGTGACATTATGCATGAGTAAACCGAAATAATAAATTGGTTATTGAGCACACGGGAAGATCCAAGCAGGTGACTGATAGTGAGTTCCCCATTGAATTTACTGATATTTCCCAGAAAACACTCTCTCATCGTGATCAATGGAATCTTTGTGCATTTGTGAGATTTCTTAGAGAAATCAAAATATTCTCTTGTAAATACAATGTTGTTATTGTTCTCAAGCCGAAACTCAATAATAAACCTTTGAACTAACTTTAAACTGTCCAACAAAGGGTCGTCCTGCTGTCTTCCAGCTGCCTAGCAGATTTAAGATTCTCTGGGGGAAAATCCCTTCATTTCTGTTCCACCTTCTTGACTGAAAAACAGAAGTGTCGCTAAACTGATCCAACTATTTTTTAGTATTCTCAACCCCACCTATGGTTGTGCCTAATTAGCCCGGATTCAACGATATACCTTCTAAATCGAAACCGATGTAAACTTGGTCGAAGTAACACAATGAGAATTAAGATTAGACAGCGTGGTTGGTTGCGAATCTCAGCCGCTGATGGGAGGGGATGAAGCTCATCAGATTTAGTCCGTGTATGAGACGTCTAGCCTGGTCTCTCGGTCCTAGATTTCTACCGATAATCAGCTGGATCATTGGGCCAACAGGTCCGATTGCTCATCAATGGTCATGAAATGCCGAGACTTAACCTTCACAGTCGCGAACTTCAATTTCCCTTTGGTCTAAGCTCAGACGAACCGGCGGCCACGCCAACTGAAGGAC
Source organism: Fasciolopsis buskii (assembly GCA_008360955.1). Taxonomy (NCBI): domain Eukaryota; kingdom Metazoa; phylum Platyhelminthes; class Trematoda; order Plagiorchiida; family Fasciolidae; genus Fasciolopsis; species Fasciolopsis buskii. Next base: position 12,626 of record LUCM01008842.1, on the reverse strand, counting down.
TCGCGAACAAAAAATCAGGAATTTTCGACCACCCTGATTTCTGTTTGTAAAAGAGCGAATATTGTCACATGGAATTGCAGGTGTATATATCAGTCACAAAGTTGTTTAACTGGCCGTGTCGAATCCAACGAAAACAGTTTAATCAAGGTACTGTCATTTGGTGTGCGGTCTAGAGCATACATTAATCATTTCACACACTCTCCAGCAGTTTCCTTAACTCTATCAACTCCAGCGAAAGAGTTTTATCGAATCTTTTACGCAGCAGAATCAATACAGTTAGTATCCATTCTATCATCACCATGGAATGAAATATACAGGTTTAGTTCAAGCTATTTCCTTATTTTTGTCCACCTGACAAGACCGCATATCGCCTCATGTAATGGACTGGTTAATTGATCGCACTATTCATTCAGTTGCTTGAACGAATGTTCATCCGTTTGCTAGTCTCTGACTCTGTGCTAAACTAAAAACTAAATCTCGTCCAACAGATATGGCCCTTTTATAACCTTGCAGTTACCGGGTGAGTTTCGAAATCACAAAACCGGTTTCACTAGGTTCTTTAGGTTGCCACCGGCACAGTTGCACAATAGGGCATAGGGACCTCTCATTTCGCCATACCAAGGTGCAGGATGAAGCAGGGAAACATGACATTACACTAATGAACATAAGGTCAACACAAAGGAGAATAGATTAATTATTGGAATAAGCAAACTCTTTCATTTGCTTGGACTGACCTCATTGGTGAACACAAAACATCCAACGGTGTAGAACTCACGACTGCGACTAAGTTAATCAATACTCGTGGTGGTGCAAGCAACGTGTGACCGATGATAAAGTGCCCAGTAATATTCCGAACAATTGATTATCCCTTCGAAAAAGCCATCATTTACCGCCGCCACTGTTGACTTTGCAGCATGTTAGAGATTCCTCTTTGCCCACTATTTTGCTCTCTGGAACAGAATATGGAGGAAAGTGGAGCACAGGTAGCAAATGACTTGAAACCAAAGAATGAAGGGAATAATGGGGAAATTTTCAGATGTAAGGTCGTTACCGGGTTGGAAACTGCATGTTGAAAAGAAAACGGCTTCTTCCGCTGAGGAATATGGATCGAAATAGAACCGAGTGGTACCTGCGCATTCGATCTTGAGGCAACCCACGCAAATGAAATAAATGCAAAAGTTGTACACAACAGGACATAAACGACCATTTTAGTTTTGAACATTACCTCACTTCCTCTCGTTTCCTTGATTGTATCAAATTTTTTCTGACTTACGGCATGAAATCAAGTGATTTAATAACCACTGAGTGAATGGTGTTGTTTTAATAGAATGAATTCATTGACCTCGTCCAGTTTTCCGTAAATGCTGGCAATAAGAGCTTTGCACATTATTTTCAATAGTAAAAGAAAATTGCAAAGTGCTGCTAAGTTGATGTACAAATTATGTAACACAATTTGTTAGAACCTAATTGTCTTGTATGTACACAGCACTTCTAATCAAAAATTTGGCTGACGAGAAACGCAGATGAAACCATTCAGCGATTCCCACTCGCCCGAACGTCTTACTGACACTTTCAATCCGTGTTGACAAATCCCTACCCAGCATTAGTACAGTTTCACAGGCTTATGAAGTGGCTAAATCAGTACTACGAAGTGCGAAGTGTATGAACAACTATGAGGGATCATTGTTTACATTGAAATTCACTCCTTAGTTTCTCACTCGGTCTCTTCACCTACGCCGTTTTGATTTGAAATTGCCAATGCGTCCAACCGTGCATGATCGGTCGTGAATTTCCAGCTTTCTTGGATATTCGCTTAAACTATGACAAAGCTTTAGATTTTGCCTTTGTTTTACGCCAGTTGAGACTGATAGCTATTAAACCAGTGTAATATATATATATATATATATATATGCATATATATATATGGGTATGGGTTTTAAAGTGAAATTGTGATATGTTTGACTAAATGTGCAGAAGGTTCAGGATAAAATTTCACTGATTTTCCGACAGATAATGCGATGGGCCCGAATCGCCGTTGGCTATTTCCGCTACGTTGAGTGATACTACGTTTATAAGAAATCGGGCTGACATTTTTCTTCCCTGATGTGCGTACATGATCGGCGTGAACAAACGAAAATGTCCCTCTCGAAGTCCCGATTTCTGGCTCGTTTGTCCTAACAGAAAACCTAGCAGGTTCTTGTGAAATAACGATATACTTCTGACAGTTTAATGGAATCAGCTGAGATTCTAACGTCTCCGTGTGATATATACCTAATTCAATAAGCTGCAAACACGGAGGTGGGTAAGAGAATTGAGCGTCTGTCACTGAAATGGCCAGAGGCTTGAATTTCAGATCTCCGGGACACTTTGGTGATAGACGGCAACTCGCTATTGTCCGGCTCGTTGCCAGACGTGACCTACTTTGACCATATGCTATTCTGTGCCACTTATGCCTGTATACAGGATACATGCTATATTGGTTTGACTGTGCTGGATGACACGCTTACTGGGCTTGGGCTCATGCTGGTTTGTCTGTTTCTGTATTTTTCAGGTCGATTACTCAACCCTTTCAAAAATCACTGTCCCAGTGCATGTTACACATTCCAAGTTTCACGGTCAAGGTCGTCGACACCCACTCGCTGTAGTGGGCCCTAGTAGCAACGGGACACGCACTTCTGACTGTACTGGTGTTCCGAGCACATCATAAAAATGGACAATATCAATCATAAAAACCGAATGGAATGAACTGTTTCAGTGCAACCAACGTGACCAATATGCTACCGAAAAGAAGATCGACTTGCTTGAGACCTAAATAATATTCAGGAAAAGCCGTTAAGGCTCTATTGTTTACTTTGAGTAACGAACTCGTGATGGTAGGTGCTTCACATGCGAGATCCAAATGAATCGGAAACACCACAAATTCTAGGGAAGCCGTCGGATGCAATCACCTTGCTTTTTATTCCTTTAAGACAGGGTCCGTGGATTGGAAGCAGCCATTCTTTTCGTGCTTCACTGTCATTCCTGAAAGCGTTTGTCCATTTTGTTTTAGTCCGTAAATTTGGATCTGATAACGATACTCAGTAGTTACAAATGACAGGAGGATAACTACACTTGAAATTTTAATTCTTCTTCTTAGACAATAGTGTCTAGCTCAATAACAGTTCATAGACCAGCGAAAGGAAGAAGTTTGATTTCCCTGAATGGAACAGGAAATGAGGAAACATTATTCAGCAAAGTTTGAATTTCAGGTTGTACGCGAATGGTAAAGTCGACTACTCTTATTATTTGCCCCCATCAACTTATGTTTGAACAAACGCGCAGTATTTATGGACTGACGCCGCAGCCACTGAAAGTGTTTCCCGTGGATAAGGGTTAAAGTCGACGGGATTCGAATCGGACACATACAGGATTTTCATCCTCCATAGGCATTCGGCAACCATCTCGTAGAGCCTGACTTGTGTAAGAAGATACGGTGCAGAATATAAAAAGCGCGCAAGCCACGAGCGCAAATTGTTACCCAGAAATGAGGCTTAACAATGCAGAGTAAATTTCGCCATCGGGGTGATTTAAGTCACGTCATGGATTATATGATCAAGTCAAAGTTACTGAAGAATAAACATAGACTTATAAACGGTGGCTAAGAGATACTAAATGACGGTCATGTGTTGCCAAATGACGGAAAATTTTTCACACTGAAAGCATTTCAAGAACAGAAGTCAGCGAGTGGAACAACTCTCACTCCGCATCCTAGTCATTGTAAACTTGGGTGTAATCCCCCATTTATTCCTGGAAATAATAATTCGATCCTCCGAATTACGCAGTAAAGTTATTACTGGTCTGCGTCTCAGAAACGGCCGCTGTGATCAAAAGATATGCGAAAGCATTTGGTGTTTCAACATTGTTGTCTTCGTAGTATTGTTAGAATATGGTGGCACACTTTTGTGAGTAAGTCAGAAGTTAAGTTCAATTTACTGGGTCCTAGAGCGCAGTTTTATAACAGGCGTTGAATCAGATTGGGTTGAGGTGGTCGGGACGTATTTCGCGCATAAAACGTTTGTCCCATAGCACGCTGTTCTTCGAGACAGAAAACACTTAAGGGATGATTCGGAATGGTCAGCTGACTAAATGGGTAAAAACAAGGATAGTCTCGTGTAGGCCGTGTTGGACTATCGGATTGAGGTCCACGATAGCCCTATTTTGCAAGTGATACTTAGGGACGATAGATGATATGGCTCAGTGCCGAGGTCATGGAAGCTCTTGGATTTGAACCCGTTTTTCCGCTGTATAGCTCATCAACTTACTATCACGCTGTCGATCTTTCATTAATCCCCATTCTTTTTCTATTTGAGCAGATCATGCTGTGAGGTAGCAACCGAAAACCGGAGCATTTTGGTACATGGTTAATGGTTTACCAGATTAAATGACTGAGACTAAAGACACCGGCAAACCGGAAGCTCGAACTTCTAACCTTCGTATGGGATCTATGCAATTATCAACCGCTATTCGCTAAACGGTAAGTAGACAGCAAGGAAAGCGACTGGTTGATCAAGTTGAATAAGAGTCTGCCAACCCAAAATGGTCAAGAGGCCTTCCAGTACCCTGATGCCCAGAAACGCCACCATTCTTCTTATTACCAGACACAGTGACCCCGTTGACTCCAAAAGCGGTCATCCGATTCCCCTCACTCCCGTTACTTCGCAAGTATTTGAGACTGCCATTTGCGACCAACTGAGACGCACCCGGAAATCCCATTGCCAGATTTTTGAAAAATATAAAATTCATTCAATTGTTAACGGGTTTCCACCTTAGCAGGAGTCGAACCCACGCATCGAACAGATTTCGCCTCTTATCGTGATGTATATAATACTTTATGTCAACCCCGAAAAAATTGCCCCATCACATTTCGTGCTTAGCGTAGGAGTGGGTTTTTAATACGCCCCAGAAGATTCTTTGCCCGGTTCATTCACTCCTGCAGCCACGCATTAGATCCAACCTTGCCTATATGTTTCCCACCCCTTGATCGTGCTCAACGAAAAGCGATTCGGCTGATCGACTACCTTTTCCTAATCTCTAATCGCATGCGCCCGCTCACCAACGGGCGGGCGCTTCTTCGTCTCTGTTCATCCTGCGCTTGCAACTCGAGACCTAACGCCTTAACTTCATCAAATTTAACGCTTCTTGAGAAGTACAGTCCCTAACGGAAATCACTTCTAGAACCGCAGGCGAAAGTTGCTGTCAACTGCATCATTCACTTGATTTGATCATAGCGTACATTCACGTTATCATTCAGCAAATTCATATGCCCGTTTGATAGTTTCCGGTCGTAACTGGTGGCAACATCCCGATCAGAAAGATTGCATGGCTAACCGGGTCTGTTGTTTGTTTTGATGACTACGAGGTTACCGCGGAAATCGCGCTAAAACTAATACACGGCCCTATTAGACGTACGTAAACCAGTGAGATCTGCAGTTTTTGACTGAACCACACCAGCATTAGTCCACTCTGCAGAAGTTCATCTCCGTCATCAGAACGCTGAGCGGGCAAGGCACAACACCCATCCAAGCGAACTTCTAATGTGCTGTTTCAGATTGTACATTAAAACCACCTATTACCACTACAAGGTCAGAAACTTTGCTTCTGTGAACAGAAGTGGCCAGCGTGTCATAAACCTC